>BQNB010004209.1:0-70139 GCA_026074375.1 Tanacetum coccineum
GTTTGTCACTATTTCTTTTTTAACATCTTAAAATAAATTTGGGAAATAATTATACCTTAAAACTCATAGTCTGGTAAAGCGGAGCCTCTATCACTATATGACGATCGTCGGCTATCACCTTGTCATGCGGCTCCCATTGAAGTGCCTCTACTTGCTGTCCATATGACAAGTTCAATAGACAAGTTCAGTAGAATAATATGACAAGTTTAGTAGGCAAGTTCAGTAGAATAAAAAAATAGCCTAACCTTACTCCCACACACACTGAGTGTAAGTTTGGAAAGTAGTATAGCTTCACCGGTTTCAAGCAGAGGGTAGTCAAGCTGCAATTGAATATGCAGAAAATGAATAAGATAAGCTGCAATTAAGAATATGCAGAAAAGTGAATAATAATATTTACCTCAATAATCATATGCCTGGTGTCCTTTCCGCACGCCTCAACTTCCATATACCCTGCTTGTAGGGATATTCATTTGTGGCTGCAAAACATGTAAATGATGTTAGAACGGCCCAATGACACGAAGAATGAGAAAATGGTGGAGATATAATACGGACGAAAAACGGGGAGGGTTCAAAAGTTTAAGGCAAGGGTTAGTAGTGCGAAAGGTTATGCACCGTTTAGCAAGGACTTGATACTGTGCGGTTGATACTAGGTTTGCAGCACAACGAGACTAGGGAAGTTTTCGAGCTTAACGTGAAAAGTTCGAATCCATGGAGAGCTTAAGAGGAAAGTTTTATGCAAAAACCGGAAGGTTTCATAAAAATGGAGCAGTGGACAGTCTACAAATTGCAAAAAAGGCAACTATATGGCCTTAAAAAGAGCACCAAGGGCGTGGTACAGTAAGATCGAGGCATATTTCGCACGATAAGGTTTTGAAAGATGTACGAGCGAGCACACTCTGTTTATAAAGTCAAAAGAAGGTAAAATTCTGATTGTTAGTCTCTATGTTGATGATTTAATCCACACTTGAAATGATAGGTCTATGTGTGAAGATTTCAAAAACTCAATGATGTTGGGAATTTACGACATTTTGAGTTGGAAGAATGAACATTTTCCTTGGTGTAGAAGTCAAAAACAAAGGCAGCTGGATTTTTATTTGTCAAAGAATAAGCACGAGAATTTCTGACAAGGTGTGGTATGGATATGGCAATGCAGTGAAAAAATTCCCAATTTGTTCCTGTACGTTATATCAAAAGAGTGAGGCT
The DNA here is from genome assembly GCA_026074375.1 of Tanacetum coccineum. Classification (NCBI taxonomy): domain Eukaryota; kingdom Viridiplantae; phylum Streptophyta; class Magnoliopsida; order Asterales; family Asteraceae; genus Tanacetum; species Tanacetum coccineum. The sequence continues at coordinate 1,204 of BQNB010004209.1, forward strand.
TGGTGAAGAGTTCTGACAAGGCTTATAACAGATCGGAATTATGCAGGGTATTTAGATGATGAAGAAAAGTACAATCTAGGTTTTGTATGTATGATGGGGTTCAAGGAGCAATAAAGAATCATGGTCCAGCTACCGAAGCGGGAGCACATTGCAGCTGCTTTGTGTGCATATGTCAGTGCGTTTGGGTTAGAAGAATTTTGATGCAGGTTGGAGTTGAAGGAAACAAGGAGGGGTCTGTGACATATCCAAATGGAAAAAGTAAGCACATTGGAGTAAGGTTTGACTTCCTTAGAGAATTGGTAAATGATGGAGTTGTAAGCTACGTTTTTGTAGCTCGTGGAATCAAGTGCTGGCATCATGACGAAACCAATGAAATTAGAGCTACAAAAGCTCACAACTCCATCATTTTCCAATGACGAAACGCATTGAAATGAGAGGTGGCGCCGCAGCTGATGACAGAAGGTAATGAAATAAAGCTAAATGCAGAAAGATTGCATTATTAGCTTTAAGGGGAGGGATTATTTATTAGTCAAAGATATTATAGTTAAGGTGTTAGGCAAATTAAAAAAAGTGTTGGCTTCTTCTTACCAAATATGAGTAGTAGTAAGGTAGTGACATCATTAATGAGAGCTATAATGAAGTTACAAACAATAATAAAAGACAAAAAAGAATGAGGAAGCTACCGTCGTCAGTTGGGAGGGGTGGCGCCATAGGAACGCCTACACTGATCTCAGCATTAGAATCATGATACCACTTAACGGTAGCATCGTCCTTCTTTGCGGCAGCAGTAAAATCAGTGGCACGCAAAGATCCGTAAGAGGCACCATAATTAACAACAACCCTGGTGTATATCATTAGTTAATCAATTAACCATTTGATATGTTAAATGAACAAGTAAGAACCCTGCTATACAAATCAATCAAATTACAGAATAATTAAAACCCTAGCTCCCAAATACAATTGAAAATAACCAAAATCAAAATAACCAAATCTTAACCTGGTTTCGAAATCCTCCATTTGATTTGATGAGAGAATTAAATTAACAATTGAAAAAACAATCGGTTTTTTAATGAAACCCTAAACTTTTGATTGATCTTTTGTGTTGTGTTGTGTTGTGTTGTGTTGTTTACCCAACAAAACATCATCGTAACGAACAACCAAACAACCATGGTCCAAACAATAATAGTCAAAACAAACACACTGGAAAATATTTTACAAAATATCTAATCTAGTAACTATTTTGAACAAAACTAACAAACCCCCAACTTCCATGATGACGTCAAGAGAAGAATCCTTAACCAATATAAGAATACATAAAGTAATTTATATACAAGCCCCGGACATGGGGATGTGCGAACATCACAGCTTCAAACAAAGCCCAACTTTTTCTAGGGGCAAGACCAAAATTCGGAGAAATTAATTTAAATATTAATTCAAGTTTTAAGGCCAATCTGTCCAGACTTAGCTTATAGGTACATAGTAAAAGTGTCTTCTATTCTTTAGATTTTATTCATTATATAAACATGATAACAAGAGAATTACATTACCATCTTTGCGTGTGTCCTTTTATGTGTTGTACAAGTTAGGCTCACCCGCGCTCCGTTGCGAGATGTTTGGCGGCCGGTGTTTTCGGTTGGACGTGTTAGAAGGTATTTTTTTGTAAAAAAAAAAAAATTAACGGTCGTTAAGTAACGACCGATTTCAAACACTGTTTTGGTGCATTCTAAAAAAAAAACTAACGGTCGACCGCTAGTGGGGAAAATGGTATTTTATAAAAAAAATTAAAATGAGGGTAGTTTTCGTAATTTAACACATAGTGCGAGAGGGTATTTTGTAAATATTTGAGGGGCTATTTTGTAAATAAAAAAGGAACGGGTCGGGGCGGACCGGGTCGGGTCGACCCGACAATACCGATAACTCAAAAAGTGCGAGTGGATATTTTGAAAAAAAAAAGCAAAAAAAACAATTAAAATTTTTTTTAAAAAAATGTTCAGACCGGGTCGGGTCAACCCGGTGCATTTAATGCAACTTAATGCACCTGAAGCGCGTGGTTAGTTCTATTGTTATTCATAAAAAAAACAGACCGATGACTCAAAAAGTGGGAGAGAGTATTTAAAAAACAAAACAATTTTTAAAAAAAAAAAAAAAAAACCGATCGGACCGGGTAGGGTTGACCCGGCGTATTAAATGCACCCCGGTCAACCCGGTGCATTTAATGCACACTAAATGCAAAAGGCCATTTAATGCATGCGAGAGGGTATTCCGAGGAAAAAAAAGGAAAATTTTATTTTAGAAATTTTTTGAAAAAATAAAGGAAAAAAAAACTGGCAACCGCGCGCCGTTGCGGGACGATTAGCGGAGCGCGAGGTTTGAGGAAACTTAAAGTTTTATTCATAAAAAAACAGACCGATGACTCCAACAGTGCGAGAGGGTATTCCGAGAAAAAAAAAAGGAAAATTCTATTTTAAAAATTTTTTGAGAAAAAAAAAGAACGGGACGATTAGCGGAGCGCGAGGTTTGAGGAAACTTAAAGTTTTATTCATAAAAAAAACAGACCGATAACTCAAACAGTGCGAGAGGGTATTCCGAGAAAAAAAAAGGAAAATTTTATTTTAAAAACTTTTTGAGAAAAAAAAGGAAAAAAAACTGGTAAACAAAAAAACTAACTGTTAAAAAAAAATATTCATAAAAAAACAGACCGATGACTCCAACAGTGCGAGAGGGTATTCCGAGAAAAAAAAAAGGAAAATTTTATTTTAAAAATTTTTTGAGAAAAAAAAAACGGGACGATAACGAGCGCGAGGTTTTTGAGGAAACTTAAAGTTTTAATCAAAAAGAAAAATAGACCGATGACTCAAACAGCGCGAGAAGGGTATCCCGAGGGAAAAACAAGAAAGTTTTATTTAAAAACTTTTTGAGAAAAATAAAAATAAAAAAAATGGTAAAAAAAACTAAATGTTAAAAAAAAAAAAAAAAAACCTTTATTAATTGCCGGGTTAAAAAACATTAATGAGACCCCCGAATTTTGGGTGGTCGGGTCCCCCGGGTTAAATGTATTGTTAGAAATTCTTGACCAAATGCGTTTTTAGATTGGCACCTGCTCGGGAATCAGGTACTTTTTTCTATCATTGTTTATGGGTTTTTTCTTTACAACTATATTTATAAATTATAAGTAACTCCTTGTTTTTTTTCTATTAAATTGTTTTATGTCTTTATGTTTCTGTAAGCCATTATACAAACATGTCGTAGGTTTATGTGGAAGCAAGCCACATACATCTTAACTGCAAAGCTGAATAAAATAAATAACAAGTACATAACCATATTAGTCAAAAAAAAAATTGTGTCTCTAAAGTTTAAAGCACTAGAAGATTTCTTTAATTATCTTGTGACTTTTGCTTACATATTTTCAAAGAAACTATACCTTTAAACCCCTTCAATATTTTCTTTTAATATGGTGCAACTTATATCCAATTTACTTATAACCGGTATTAAAGTATCCCGTGTTAAAGGGCCCAATTTTTTGTAAACCGAACAGGGCACACCAAAATCCACGATACGATCCCTGATTATATCAAATCAAACACAAGAACGATTTACAAAACACGAACTATCTATCACAACAACAAGATTCTCTAAACATGCGCAGAAACAGATGGATCTACATCTTTTCACAATTATAAACCAAGATTCCTTAAACAAATATTCTCACACTAGATCCATCGAATATTAATGACTACAGTAATAAAAACACAATTCTTATATTAACACAAAACAGCAAGTATTCTTTTAAAATTTATAAACAAGATTCTTTGCCACATTAAATTTCAACCCGACCAATCCATATATTGTATATTTTTAGAGGGTTTTTTAGATGTTAAACAAGGCATTTATTTGATTCAAGTTAATAAAGGTAAATATATCGTATATTTTTATAGGGTTTTTTTAGATGTTAAATAAGGCATTTATTTTGATTCAAGTTAATAAAGGTAAATATATATTGTATATTTTTAGAGGGTTTTTTAGATGTTAAACAAGGCATTTATTTTGATTCAAGTTAATAAAGGTAAATATATTGTATATTTTTAGAGGGATTTTTAGATGTTAAAAGAAGGCATTTATTTTTATTCAAGTTAATAAAGGTAAATATATTGTATATTTTTGGAGGGTTTTTTTAGATGTAAAACAAGACATTTATTTTGATTCAAGTTAATAAAGGTAAATATATCGTATATTTTTATAGGGTTTTTTTAGATGTTAAATAAGGCATTTATTTTGATTCAAGTTAATAAAGGTAAATATATTGTATATTTTTAGAGGGTTTTTTAGATGTTAAACAAGGCATTTATTTTGATTCAAGTTAATAAAGGTAAATATATCGTATATTTTTATAGGGTTTTTTTAGATGTTAAATAAGGCATTTATTTTGATTCAAGTTAATAAAGGTAAATATATTGTATATTTTTAGAGGGTTTTTTAGATGTTAAACAAGGCATTTATTTTGATTCAAGTTAATAAAAGTAAATATTGTAATGCGTCTATTTTTATGTCTCATGTTTCTATATTAAAGTTACAAAATCTTCTATATTTCTTTTAATATGTTGCAACTTTATCAATTTTACTTATACCGGTATTTAAAGTATCCGTGTTTAAAGGGCCCAATTTTTTGTAACCGAACAGGGCACCCAAAATCCACGAGACGGCCCTGATTATATCAAATCAAACACAAGAACGAGTACAAAACACGAACTATCTATCACAACAACAAGATTCTTTAAACATGCAAAACACATGGATCTACTTGTTTTCACGAATTATAAACAAGATTCCTTAAACAAATATTCTCACACTAGATCCATCGAATATTATGACTACAGTAAAAAAACACAATTCTTTTATTTAACACACAACAACAAGATTCTTTTAAAATTTATAAACAAGATTCTTTGCCACATTAAATTCAACACTACCAGATCCTTTAATAAAATACTAGTATCCACATACGAATGAATATTCACACGTACGTTAAAAGTGACCAAAAACATGAACTATATTGTACCTAGTTAATAATAATGTAAGTGAAAGACCAATAATCGCCGTAAGCTAGTTTGAATACTGCGAAGAAAGCTTATCACGTTGACTATGGAATAAGTGAAAGTTGTTCATCCGAGTATTTATGTTGTTGATTGAAGTTGATAAAAGGTAAATATTTATTTTTAGATGTTAAAAGAAGGCATTTATTTTTATTCAAGTTAATAAAGGTAAATATATTGTATATTTTTGGAGGGTTTTTTTAGATGTAAAACAAGACATTTATTTTGATTCAAGTTAATAAAGGTAAATATATCGTATATTTTTATAGGGTTTTTTTAGATGTTAAATAAGGCATTTATTTTGATTCAAGTTAATAAAGGTAAATATATATTGTATATTTTTAGAGGGTTTTTTAGATGTTAAACAAGGCATTTATTTTGATTCAAGTTAATAAAAGTAAATATTGTAATGCGACTATTTTTATGTCTCATGTTTCTATATTAAAGTTACAAAATGTTCTATATCAAAATTCTAATTCTAAACCGCCTCTTTTTTTTTGAACGACAATATTAGAATATGATAATTCACCATTGAAGGCTAATTGATTTGCTTCCCTTACAATTGATAACAACTATCCTATATATAAGATACAAAAGATCATTCTAGAATCATTACTATGGGCTTAGGCCCAATACAAATTAATGACTAATAAATATACTTTGAATGTTGACTTGACTTGAATATTCAATGTTGACCGTTGACTTTGAATGCTGACCGTTGACTTTGAATGATGACTTGATTTATACATGGTTAATAAGGGATATTTTGGATTTTCGATTGTAATTAGAAAACAAATGATTGATAATTTAATCAAACCAAATTAGAATAAAAAAATACACATTCATCAATGAGAATTATCTATATCTCATGTTGTGATCATATTAAACAAACAAACCTGGTATTTTTTTTTAATGATGATGGTGGCTTATTATTCAGATCAAGGAGACGATTTATTTTTTTAGATGAAAGAGGCGATCAAACCCTTTAAGAACGTGTGTTTTGATTGTAGGAGTTAATTCCATATTAATTGGCCTATTTAATGGGGGTGGTTAATAAGAAGATACAAATACATTAACACCCTTCTGTTGCTATTAAAATTGTCATAAATACCCTTCCAGCTAAAAGAAAAAATTAAATGATCTTTTCGGTTATTACAATTATGCCACTTTATATTACAACCATTGGATTAACTTAGTGATGGATAATGCTGAAACACTAAAGTTATGCTATTTTGGCGCTTACACCCCTAAACTCTTTTTTGCATCACATTGGTTCATACCTTTTACTATTAGTGATTGATATTTTTATATTGGCCGGCGTTAAGGGAGCAGGAGCGTAGGTAAGTGAGTGATAATGCAACAGCGCGATGGCCATGTCGGCGCGCGTGGAGGTGCGCGCGAGCGGGCTGGAGGGGTAGAAGGGATGTTTGTGATTGTGGGAGGGAGTTAGGTATGATGATCAGGGAACGGTTGGTGGAAAAAGGTCGGCAAATTAGACCAATAGAATTACCAATATTAACCAATTGTCATTGTTAGAAGTTTCAGTTGTAAAGCAACGGCATTACGCTATTTTGGGTTATCTAAGGTGACCAAAGTCGTTGCTAAAATAAAATATGAAACCCTTGAAAGGGGAAAAGAAAATTATTTACTATATACATACCAAACAGGAAGTAATCAAGACTTCCATTTGGCAAAAACTCGTATATCAAAAGCCGTTCGTCCCCATGTATGCTAAAACCAAGCAGCCTAACCAGATTACGATGTTGAAGCTTCGCAACAATTAAAACCTCATTCTTGAATTCTAGGTCACCTTGTCCCGAGCCCATTGCTAACCTTTTTACTGCTATTTTGTGTCCATCTTCAAACACACCCTGTATATGTATGTTATGAAATCATATATCAAAGCTAAGGATGGCAATGAGATATTCACCTGATACACTAATGGTGGATATGGATGAACTATATAGTTGATTTATGGATATAATTATAAATAATTATTAGTTGTTCGGTCGATAGGGATGATGAATTTTCATCCATGATATCCCATTTACCAACCAAAATAAATATATACATGCATAACTTAATATTTTGAATATATAAAGCTCTCATGATGAAGATAGGGTTATACATGAGTTTATATATGTGTTCTGTTAGGTTTCAAATGTTCAATTGAAAATATAATTACATGTAATGCAAGTTTGCATACTTTCCGTCTTCAAGCACACCCTATGATTTCTTATATCAATGCTTTCTAATGTACTCCGATGCAATGAAGTTTTGGAACTTACTAGCAATATTGATTAGTTAAATTATACCTTGTAAACAGCTCCAAAACCACCTTGTCCAAGTTTATTGTCTTCAGAAAAGTCATTTGTTGCAACTTGCACCGTACCAAAGTCGTATTGCAACGATTCAGCTGTGCCAATATCCATAGTTTGCGCTAGTAGAGCAAAAAAGAAATATAACATCAAAAGATAATTTATAAGCTATTGTGTTTATTTTTCCTTTTTTCGAGAACACAAACGTACTTTTTATGTGTTACGATTTTCTCACTTTTATAGTCATAAAAAATGGTCTACGTGGTTTTACCTATAGTGCACTCGTAGTTCATCACTTTTGGATTTGCATCGATAAAATTTCTACATGGAAACTTTTCACACTAATGATCCATTATTATTTAACACTCCAAGGGCCCCTTGGGATTACCGAATGTATTTAAAAGGATTGTAATATGTCAAATGAATTATAATATAAAGGAATTGTAATTTGAATGAATTATAATGTATCGTAATTGTAATAAGAGGGAATGCAGTGAATGGAGAAGCGTAAGGTTCAAGTACATATGAGGGATGTGTCAACTTTGGTGCAGTTGGGCAGAATTAAGATTATAAAGGGTTCGCTCGTGATTTTATCAGTAAAAAGAAGAGCTAGTTTTGTATATACCTTGGACGGTTAGGCAATGATCGGAAGACGTTGAAGGGTAGGAAGAAATTAGAAGAATCTCATACTCAGAGGAAGATAAAGATGGGTAATGTTCTTGAGACTTGTAATGAAGGGTCTACACAACAATGTACGAAGAGCAGGGTCTCAAACATTCGGGTTCGTTGAGAAGACAAACATGACACTCTTGGCTCATTTTGGTATGTTCGAGGTTTGTTTGGGCAGAGGACAAAACCATGTCAACATATCATTGGATTCAAGACGCCTATAAATATGTTGGGGGTTTCTTGCTTAGCAACGTTTCTAATTCATCATCCTCACTCTTCTCAGTATTAATAAAAAGAAAAAAAATTCAAATAATTATGGCTTATAACTCGTGGATCCTTCAGCTCTTGTAGTAACTAACATTTTAAAGACGGACTAAAGCCTGATTAAAAGAAGGGAACATGTAAAAATAATTTCCATAGGGCTTTAAGGTAGAGCACCAAAGTAAATAAATGACCACCCAAAATAGACACCTTAAGTAATCACTAGGAAATGTAACTGTGACACTAAGCTGCGAGATTGGATGTGTATTGCTTCGTCTTTTCTTCTTCCTGTCTGATCAGGATACAAAGTGAAGAAGAAATCATTATGAACACCAATGGACCTGGTCATTGTGACAATTACTATTGTCACAGCATGTGTTGTATTTTTCTTTTTCCCTGAGAAGAAAATAAGTAGTCTCGTGAAGCAATATATGTAACAATATTAATCCGAAGATTGTAATTTAACGTAAGTAAAATTGATTATTTACATACATAAATAATAAAATTCCAGTAATATAAATGAGAAGGATTGGTCTTAAGAGACGAATAAGGTTTATAATAGAAATAGTGTAATGTATTTTAAATATCACGTCATAAGGAAAATACATATTATCCATACCTGGTGACGGTTGTGGTGAAATCACCAGAGGTTGCTGTGTCAAAGGTGGTGGCGGGGGAATTACAAGGGCAATATCGCTCTCATTAAAAAACAATTGTATATCATACCGAAAATTACACATACGTACAAGTATTCTCCCTCCAACTTTCCCATTAAATAAATCTGGGATCTGACTAATCAGATCTTCCAAGCAATGATTACACTCCTGCTTCGATAGATCTGGAGTACACTGCACAAGCGCATATATAGTTGTAAAATCAGGTCCCTTCGTGTTCCCACTTGCAAACTTCTTTAGCGGACCCCCATTTGACGCTTGAGCTCTAAGTGTATCCATCAATGGTCTCAAAGCCCCATTAAACAAATCCACATTCATTGTATTTTGGGGTTGAGACATGAAAGTATTAAAAACCATGGTCAGTGTTTCCCAGTAGTAGTAAGTATCGTCATAAAGGAAACGAACAATATTCGTAATATATCTTTGCGTCAATTTTGTCAAGAAACATAGTTGTCGAATCCTACCAATGGCATTATTCAGACAACTTAGACAAATATCTGGATTGATATCGCCTCGACATAGAGAGATTGAGTTGACTGTATTGTTGCCTTGGCCAGTTGAGAGATTGTAGAAACCAAATCCGTTGTTGGTGGTAGGGAGGATCGATAAGGTGGTATTTAGATTATTTTCATACGTACTGTTTGTGGTATAATTGCTTGGGTTATTACAATAAAAGTAAAGGGGATTTGATTGAGCTAGACTGTTGGTGGTGGTATTGATGATTAAATATACAAAGACGAAAGAGAACCATAGAAGGATCTGGTTTCGGACGAGCTTGATCATCATTTTTTTGAAGTGGAACTTAAAGAGTTGATCGTAGAAAGAACACCATATCTATTGACACTATTAGATCAAGGAAGTCATGTATATATAGGAACTACACACCGTAGAATAATCTCTTATGTCCCTGTAATAGAAAATAATTGTACTACTACTATTTATCAATGGTAAACCTGCTGTTTAAAAGATAACTAGTAAACCAAAAAATTCAGAAATGGCTTACGTGAACAAATGACTAGGACAAAAAAACCTTAAGGTAGATTGATAACAATTGCAAGGTAATAACCAAAAAAATAAGGAAAACAAATTAAGTCAAACCACAAAACATGTTTTGATAAAGATATAATATTTCCATCTCAATAATCTTTCAAGGTGATGAATAAGAAGTTATAATATTCTTTTTTTCATAAGTGAACAAGACATATTACCGTATTTCAAATCTTATTAACATCGAAATAAACTAAGTGGTTTGGAACTATACGTCTATACATATAAAAAAAAATCTCGACTTGGATTTTTTTATAGAAGTAAGTTAATTCGTCCATCTTGGAACGATGGGTATTTATATCCAACCACTTCTGGTAATATTTATAAATTCTTGCTAGAGGTCGTTAATAAATTTAATTTCCGCCGTTAAAAAAAAGTGTAGATGTAGTTAATAAAGTGAGAACTTATAATATTTACGGATCATCCAGCTTGTTTATATTAAGCATATAAAAAACCAAGTTGAAAATGGTGATCTAAACAAGATTGTTATTCAACTCGAAAGTAATTAGCAATTTTATGTTTTGCAGTCGTAATATCTCTAAGGTAGTAGTTTCCTATATAGTGTGTACTCTTCCTCACCAAAAGATTCGTGACCAACCGAAGTATTTATATTGTTTATGATCATCCACCATGATTAAAAGAAGAAATCATAAACTAACTAGACCCTACTAATAACGCGTAATTTAAGAATTATATACAAAGGATAAAATATATTTGGTTTACACGCTAACATAATGATATGGTTGTCGGTTGATCTGAGTTAAGGTTTATGTCTGACAGGCAAAATGGGTAAAATTCCAAAAAAAAAATTGATAAACATAAACGTGTCAAATGGATTAGAAGTCACCCAAGGTGTAATTTGGATTCATACTACCTACAAAATTGATTAATCCAAGGTATTAGATTATATTGTAAATTGTAATCATATTTAGAACAAAAATACTTATAGTGTTACACCTCAACCCAACCCATTTGGACCTTGTCTCAAATATAAGGTTGAAAGTTTGTGCTTTTTTTGGTTACATTTTTGGGTTTCATATTATTTGTCTCTTCAAACTACAGTATAACACGCATTTTCATTTCAGATCCTAAGTTGAGAGTGTTGCATCCGGCCATAAACATTTGAATAAGAATAACATAATTATCAATTTCTATAATTTAATTTGAGTTAAGAAAAATATAGTACTTTTCATTTTTTTTAAAAACAACCCTTATTACTATTATTATACTAAAGTGACCGTAGTATTCATAACTCCCTATACGCACGGTGTTATAAATATCAAAATGAAGGAAGTAATTTTCAGATATGTAAATGAATATACGGTACATATACTTGAAATTTTTGATAGGAACAACATTCATATTATTACCTTCTTATTATGTTAACTTTAAGACCAAAACTCGGGGTTATAAGCTAGTAACTATATATAAACCGAATCAACTGATATATTAGTAAACCTTAGTAGCATCAACAATGAATGTTTTACAACCTATTTCCTTCTTGGTTCTACTGTATCCATAATAAAACAATAACAACTAGCTTAATGGCATACCTAATACAATATAAAAACATTTTTCTAGTTATGGTTTATTCACCCCTACACATTCCTAGGTTAGATTTTCAATAGGATATTAAGGGTTGACTTCGAAATTTTCAAGGAGAGAAGATGTAATCAAATGATGCATCGACGGGGACGGAAAGCATAGTTACTGATATTTTAACTGTACACTTGTTCAACGTCATTTTCGATCTATTAAACTCTGTCTATAAATTGTTTTGCCGTCTATGGCCTGTGCTTGCGTTTGATCTGAGATGCTCCTTAATCTACAAACGGCATATGTTTATGATCACTAGTCGATATGAATATATGATTAATAAAACTTAGCCCTTCTTCCGTCGGTAATATTGAATTTGTTTATAAGTATCCAACTTGAAAATCACGTTCTGAATTCCTGTGCCACTAGGAAAATGTAGGTTTTTTCATTTCACATGATTATATTTGATACTTAAACGGAATACGTCATAATCGGTGCTACTAAATCATTTAGAGCATGTGAACAAATCAGTGTTCACAATTTAATTTTAGATTGAAAAAAAAGAACAAAGCAGTGTTTACCAAATAACGTAAGCTGAACCGGCCCTTTTTGACCCGTGCTATAAAAATGACGAATGGTCACGAACCAGTTTTGACCCGTTATCCAACCTACCCGCGCCGTCAATTTTTTCACCTTTAGTAGGTTTGGCAAGCCTATGCAGTTTCCAGATGTATGAAGAATTTAAACTGAATTTTTACTTCTTCGTTTTGTTTGTAGATGGTTGAATGGGGGAGAACGAGTATGTGTGACACTGAAAGAAAACAATTACTAAATGCATTACTTGACGTTTCAATAAATGGATCATGATCTTACCAGAAGCATGCCTACCTCTTCACAGTTTCAGAATTATCTATTGTTACGTACCAAGGTCAAGAATCATCTTCATGAGTTCGTTGAATGAGCCCGGCCCAAATGGAATAGGTAGATATAACCCCAATATGTTACTAGAAGTCAAAATTAGTCAATGGAGAAAAGGGTCTCATGAGCTAAAAAATTACCCAAAAATACGTTAAGCAATGAGCGTTACTTTCCTAGATTGCTTACTATTTAAGGTATATTAGAATTACATCTTTTATATAAATCTACATAACTTACATATATGATATGAAGGTATATTAGAATTACATCTTTAAGGTCAACATATAACCTTAAGTGGTGAAAGACAATATGTTTCTCGAAGGAAGCCAGCAAATGCATGTGTATCATACACTAAACCAAGTGTGTTTGAGACATCTGGGAAAATATCAATTGTTGAAACATCATTTACTGAAATTTGTGATGACTTTGACTATGTCATTGCTACTTCATTCATTTCAGTTTTAGTGCAACTAACTACGGGAGAAAAATGCAGGTTTTTGTGGCAGGGTGATGGACAAACCATTAAGCGTAAGAACAACCGGCCAAAGTTAGCCTATCAATAATTATTTTTTGAATGCATAATAACCCAATGTGAAAGCTTCTAATGATGTCACATGATGAACCTGATTCCGTATTCAATGTGGGGTCTATCCTATGTGACCGTGTCCCATTTTTCCAACTTTTCTATGCCTAAAAGATAATAATATGTTTGTTTTCAGGATGCTTACACTGCAGAAAATCTGACTTTTGTAACAGAAAAAAGTGATTGAGTAGATACATACAATGGCAAGAAGATGTAGGATACTTTTGCTGTTCCGAAAACATTGGTTCCTTTGATTTGTCGTCATTCCGGCGGTATCCCTTTGTCACGAAGCCAACTCCTTCGGTTTCTCCGGCGATTAAGCCGGTAGCTATGCCCTGTGGTTCATTGTTAGTTGCTCCCAAAATATTCTGGTGAGCGGCTTCCTTGCGAACATTAGCGTATGCGGCTTCGGTGGTAGGGAGTGGGTCAACCCGAAGGATTTCCCGTTTGATGGGTTTGAATTTTCGATCCAATCCATTCAAAAATTGGAAGAGGTTTTGATCTGATTTTTTCATATGTCTTGATATCTTCTGGGCACTTCATGGGGTTTAGATATGTTCGATCTATTTCTTCCCATACTCCCTTTAATGCAATCCAGAAATCTTTAAGAGATTTGTCACTTTGTTTGAGTTCGTTGGCTTTGACATGCAGGTTGAATATTTGTAGTTTGTCTTTTCCACTGCTATAAGTGATTACCAAGGCATCCCACAATTCTTTTGCAGTGGAATATTAGGTAAGATTTCCGGCTAACACCGGTTCGATGTTTTGGATAAGCCAAGAAAACACGATCAGGTCTTCTTGTTCCCATGTCTCATATTTTTCGTTGGTTTGTTCTGGTGGATTTTCGGTTAAGTGAGATAGTAAGGTTTTTGATCTTCCGCCTATGGTGACTCGGATCATCTGGGTCCATAAAGCGTAGTTTTGACTGTTTAAGTTGAGATTGATTTGAAGGTTATCGGAAAGTTTTAGGTTTTGTGGCTGTTGATTGACATTATTTTGCAAGAGATTTGCTAGTTGAATTTCTAGATCAGATCCAGAGCCACCGGCACCAGACATGGTGGCTTAGGGTTTAACGTTGGTTTATTTGGTAGGAGAAAGAATGTTAATAGATGAGACTAGAACCTGGCTCTGATGCCATGTTAACATACAGAGGGTGGTTTAAAACGATGGTATAATTGAATGATGAATTTATTACATAACCTCATTATCCAGTATTTATACATGAGTCTAAGAGCTAAATAAGGAAACAAAATCAATGTCAATCAATTTGATCCTTGAATTGTGGCTTAAGATGTGATCTTCTAAACCGGGAAATGATGATATTTGCTGATCCCTCAAACCTTATCCTTTCTAACAAATGTAACATTTCCAAATCCTGCTTACGCTACGTGGTTCGCTGCCGATCAACGGGCTCTTCTGTTAATTCAAGCATCTTTATCAGAAGAAGCAATGGCCAAGACACTTGGACATACCACCTCTAAATTTGTTTGGTGTGCTCTTGCTGATGCATATAGTCATGATTCTATTGAACGAATGCACACTCTTCATGACTCTCTTTGTCATCTTCAAAAAGGCACCTCCACCGTTGCAGAGTTTGGTCGCAAAATCAAGGCTATATATGTGATCAACTTAATGCCATTGGACATCCTCTTGATGAAACTGACAAGATCCACTGGTTTCTATGTGGTCTCGGCTCCTCATTCAAGACTTTCTCAACCACTCAACGCTTGATTCGGCCTCGCCCCAAGTTTCGTGATCTTATTTCACAAGCAGAAAGTCATGAACTTTTTCTCAGCTCTATGAACAATAACTCTTCTACATCTCAAGTTGCTTTTCATACCACTTCAACTTCTGGATCTAATTGTGGTCGTGGTAGATCACCATAACATGGTGTTTCATCTCGAGGTTGTGGTCGTCGGCTACTTCACTGCCAACTATGCCGCAAAGGACATTATGCCTCTAAATGTCCTGATTTTCACACCTTTGGTCGACAACCAACTGCTATTGATGCTAACATTGCACAAGCTTTTCAAGCCGAATGCCATTTCAATGATTATTCTCCTGATTGGGTGTCGATACAGGTGCATCAGCCCACATGACTCCGTCACTCTCTATAATGGATTCGGCTTCAACTTATTCTGGTAATGATTGTGTCCTATTTGGTAATGGTAATGCATCCAAAAAATCTCATATTGGTACTTCATCTTTAACTCCCAATATTGATTTACAAGATGTTCTTGTGGTACCAAATCTAACAAAGAATCTACTTTCTGTTAGCAAGCTTACCGAAGATAGTACAGTTGATGTTACGTTTTCTGATAATATGTTTGTTATTCTGAACCGGTTCTCAATGGTGCATCTAGCTCAAGGAAGACGTAAAAATGGACTACACATACTTGAACGAGGTCAACATGCTTTTCTGTCCAAGCTCTCCTCTTCCAAAATAAAAGCATCTTATGATTTATGGCATAATCGATTAGGACATGTTTGTTTTGATACTATTTATTTATTGAATAAGTTGGGACTTTTGTCTGTTACTTCTATTTTACCAAATCCACGTATTTGTTCTTCATGTCAATTATCAAAAAGCAAACGCATATCTTTTGATGTTAATGTTAAACACGCACAACATGTTTTAGACTTAATACATTGTGATTTATGGGGTCCATCACCGGTTGTATCCACTGATGGGTATCAATATTATGTTTTTTGTTGATGATTTCTCCAGATTCACATGGCTTTATCCACTCAAGTTTAACTCTAATTTTTATGGTGTGTTCACGGCATTTGTCAATCTTGTACAAACCCAATTCTCATGCAAGATCAAAGTTTATCAATCAGATGGGGGTACCAAGTTTGTGAATGATTGTGTACGCACTTTATTCTCTAACAATGGTGCTCATCATCGCCTCTCTTGCCCATATACCCCGCAACAAAATGGTCGAGCTGAACGTAAGCATTGACACATTACTGAAACAGGTTTGGCTATGATGTTTAACGCACAAGTTCCTGCTTCTTTATGGACTTATGCCTTTAGTCCTGCCACTTATATCATCAATCGTTTGCCATCCAAATTGTTGGGCAATAAATCTTCATATGAGCTGTTATTCTTGTCTACGCCAAATTATGGTAATTTTCGGTTATTTGGTAGCTGTGTTTATCCCTATTTACGGGATTATTCTACACACAAGCTCGCTCCTCGCAGCAAACCGTGTGTTTTTATTGGTTATAGCACTCAATATAAGGGGTATAAATGTTTGGACATCTCTACATGGCGTATTTATACTACTTGTCATGCGCAGTTTGATTAATCATGCTTTCCTTTTGCGGGCACTTCATCCACTTTGCCAACAACTCACATGCTTATCTCCACTTATTGTGATGGAGTAACACTTGATGATTCTTCAGTTATGGTATCTCCATCAACCGGGCTACCGCAACCATCTACTTCATCCATTGATTCACCATCCTCAGATAAGCATTGTGAACTTTGTCCAAGCACATTGGAACCTACGGTAAATGAGCAGCCCTCACCCGAAACAATGGAGGTTTCACCCACCTCAGCGGACGCTCCATCCACCTCGGCATCTACTACTATAGAAGCATCTTCATCTACCCAACCTACTATTCCTGTAGCATCTACTCCCTCGGGGAATTTTATGATCACATGTTCTAAAGTTGGTACATTTAAACCGCGTCATGTTGCTGATCTTTCATACCTTTTGTCTTCGGTTCTACATCAAGCCTTATTTGCAGCTAAAGAACCACATGGTTTTAAAGCCGCATCTAAGCATCCAAAATGGTATGCTGCCATGTGTGACGAAATGCATGCTCTTAAAATTAATGCTACCTGGGATCTTGTTCCTCGACCTACAAATGCAAATGTCGTTGGTTCAAAATGGGTCTTTCGTACCAAATTTCACTCTGATGGTACTGTTGACCGCTTTAAAGCCCGTTTAGTTGCTCAGGGATTTACTCAAGTGCTGGGCCTTGATTATTCAGCCACATTTAGCCCAGTTGTCCACGCATCGACAGTTCGTATTGTCCTCTCTCTAGCCGTGCTTTACAAATGGCCACTCCATCAACTCGATGTCAAAAACGCCTTCTTAAATGGCAATCTTACTGACACCGTATTTATGGAGCAACCTCCGGGATTTATTAACACAAAATTTCCAAATCATGTTTGTCGTCTAAAAAAGGCACTTTACGGCCTTAAACAAGCACCGCGAGCATGGTTTCAACGATTGAGTGTATTTTTAATCGGTATTGGTTTTACATGCATCCGGACCGACACCTCTCTTTTTGTCTTCAAACGAGATTCTTGCATTATTTATCTCTTAGTCTACGTGGACCATATCACTCTAACAGGAAATGATGCCTCTACCATTCGTCGGTTTATTACCCGCTTTACAAAGAATTCTCCATTACCGATCTTGGACGCTTAAATTATTTTCTTAGACTCGAGGTGTCCTATATTGATTCAGGTCTATTTTTAAATCAATCCAAGTATGCGCATGATATACTTGCTCGGGCACACCTACTTGATGCCAAACCTGCTATTCGCTTTCTTCTAACACCTATTTTACCACTCAAGGAACACCATTTTCGGATCCTACCCTTTATCGCTGTTAGTTGGTGCTCTTCAATATCTTACCATTACACGTCCTGATCTATCGTATGCGGTTAACAAAGTCAGCCAATTTCTCCAAGCTCCAACACAAGACCATTTTCAGGCTGTCAAACACATTCTTCGATACGTTAAAGGTACTATAAGTTACGGTCTTACCTTTCATCATGCAACAACGCCAACTATCTTGGGTTATTCTGATGCTGATTGGGCTTGTTGTATTGAGACACGACGCTCCACTTATGGTTACTCAATATTCCTAGGTGGTAATCTTGTTTCCTAGAGTGCTATGAAACAACCTACTGTATCTCGTTCGAGCTGTGAATCTGAGTATCGGGCATTAGCAAATACTGCCACTGAGATTATCTGGATCACCCATCTTCTTCGTGAGCTGCTTGTTTTGCCTCCTACTCATCCAACCATTCTATGTGACAATGGAGCGTATTATTCTTGAGTCAGAATCCGGTTGCTCATAAACGTGCAAAGCATATTGATATAGATTACCATTTTGTTCGTGAGATTGTCTTATAAGGGAAACTTCACACCAAGTTTGTCTCCAGACATTTACAACTTGCGGATATCTTCACAAAGAGTTTGCCAAGACCTCTCTTTGAATCTTTTCGATCCAAGCTTCGTGCTGGTCCACCCCACTTATCTTGCGGGAGGGTAATAGCACCGTATCTAAAGGATATTCAAATATTTGAGTTAGTTTTATATATATGTAGAATATATCTCCTGTATCATAGGAAGTTTGTTTCCTTCTTTATCTATAACCTTTGTATTATATATTAAGGAATACAAGTCTCACCAAAATATGGTGATTATTCTGTAACTCTAATAGCTCTGACTTTACCAAGAGTTGACCGTGCATGATATATTTTTGTGCTATGTAGCCACTATGTATGAAGTCGTAAAACATGCAATATAGAGTTATAGCACTATCGTTGTAAATTTCTGATCTGATGCAAACTTAATTGGTAACAAAAAATGGCATACCGGAAATGCAAGACATCACTCCATTAGCCTAGCAAGCGTAATTGCGTTATTCAAGATGGATATATGGTGCCAGTGAGCTAAGTTATTTTAAGTTCCAGATGGTAAATCTAGTTTTATCATGTGTGAGTTATTACTTTAAAGTTTATGTATTCCTAATTATCATCTAGTAGCACATTACAATGTAAATTAAACAATGTGCACATTCTAGAAACCAGTATCATGTCACATATGTAAGTACATATTTTCCGTACTGATGTATATGTGACTAAAGAAATACTAGTAGTATTCCAGGAACGAATTTTAACTATACAAAATGTATAGTACATACTTACGAGGCTCTAACCATTCGACTAGCATTGGCCGAAGTTTCCCCTATTTTAAACAATCTCGCCATGCCAAAATCTGCAATTCTAGCATTCACTTCCGCATCTAATTAACAAATCATTACTAGCTTTCATATCACGATGAATTATCCGTAACGAGAATCTTCATGAAGGTATAAAAATCCTTTGGCAATGCCTTCAATGATCTTGTATAGCTTTCTCAATCAAGAAGTGTACGTCTCATTGGATCTGCAAGCAGCGGTTTACAATGAGGATATTGGCAAGAAAGGTATCCAACTATTCGAAATTTGACACATGAGTTTTTTTATCAAGATAGTGTAAATTAATTATGTGTCAAATATATGACTAAAATTATATGTTCCTAACAATATATACTAGCGAATAATTTCATACTTTCACATGTTTAAGGACCAAACTTTGACCAAAACTTAGTCATTCTAATGAGTGGAAAATTACTCATAGACACATTATTAGTCAATACATATTTTTAGTATGATTACAACAGGCGTGTCATATTTTTGATATGATTATATTTACTTTGTCATCATTAGTTGTATCCTTAGCTGTAGGATTGATTTTGGGCTCAAGCCTTATCTTTGTAAACTATATAAGTCGTATGTTTTGTGGGAATTATCAATAAAATCATTATCCTCCAATATGGTATCAGAGCCAATATTTTCTCTCCTAAAAACTCTCTTCTAAACACGTATGCACCCTCCCTCCAATCTGTCGTAACTTTTCTCCTAACCCTAATTCTCAAAATCGACTCCCATGGCCGTTGAAGATAGTTCGTCTTCTCCAACCGTTCTCATGGCATCTAATTCTTCAAACCAAAAAGGTAACACAAACAAGCCCTCTACTTTTCCTCAAATTTGCAATCACTTTCAGAAGGGATCGTGTCGATTTGGTGATAAATGTATCTATATTCATGACCGCCTAAACAAGTCGGGTAGTAACCCTCGAAATCACCATACTGTTTCATACGGAACTAGCTATGGTTCCTAGTTACAATCTCAAAACAGGCCCAACACCTCTTGGACAACATAGCCAGCCCACTCCAGCTTTAACCTACCCCGTCTGGCCTAATAGCAACTCTACTATAGGGCATAGCAGATACAACAACACCCACAACAACCCCTCCATTCCCGTAGCCCAGCCTAATTTGGTTTTCTACATCAGCCACCGACCCACTATCCAGCCCACCAAACGCATGCTGCTTAACAGTATACAACACCCATGAAATATAATATGCCGCATCCTGGTCAAGGTGTACCCGGCCCCGCTATGGCTCATTACTCGTCTCAACCTACGTATTTACCTAGTGCATTTAGCACTTTGACAGCGCATGACCCGACTTGGCACATGGATTCAGTGCTTCATCTCATTTAAATTTTAATGCAAGTAATTTAAGTACCATTTTTAATAAACGCCTATTTTCATCTGTTCACGTTGGTGACGACAATTCTATTCCCGTCATCAACACCGGCCATATCATTATTCCTTCTATTCATCGCCCCTTTCATCTTCATAATGCCCTTTTTACCCCCAATATAATTAAAACTCTCATTTATGTCTGTCAGTTTACTAGGGACAATAATTATACAATAGAATTTGACATGTTTGGCTTTTTATGAAGGATTTATTGACTTGTCATATCCTCCTTAGATGTGACAGCTTAGGTGATCTCTATCCAGTTACCAAGCCATCAACTACCTCTACTGCTTTCCTCTCAACAAGTACCTCCACATGGCACCAACGCCTTGGTTATCCAGGTAATGAAATGCTACGCTCTCTTGTTTCTCGTCAGTTTATTTCATGTAATAAAGAAAAGTCTACCCACATTTGTCATGCGTGCCAACTTGGCAAACATGTAAAGCTTCCATTTTATTCTTCAGATTCTATTGTTGAACATTGCTTTGATATTATTCATTCTGATTTATGGACATCCCCTATTGTTAGCTCTAGTGGTTTTAAATATTATGTCTTATTTCTTAATCATTTTTCTCATTATCAATGAATATATCCTATTCGTTCTAAATCTAACATGTTTGATAAATTTTTGCCTTTTCGCACTTATGTCAAAAATCAATTTAAAAGTGAAATAAAAATCTTCCAATGTGATAATGGTGGTGAGTTCGATAATAACCGACTCCACAACTTGTTTGTCAAAAATGACATTCAATTTCGCTTCTCTTGCCTAAAAACCTCTCAATAAAATGGCAAGGCGGAATGAATAATACACACTATCAATAATATCATTCATACTCTATTATAGTGTATCAAATGGATGTAAAAAGTGCTTTTCTCTATGGGAAGATTGAAGAATAGGTTTATGTATGTCAACCACCAGGATTTGAAGATCCAGACTTTCCTGATAAAGTATACAAGGTTGAAAAAGCACTATATGGACTACATCAAGCTCCTAGATCCTGGTATGAAACCTTGTCAACATATCCGTCGGACAATGGTTTTTAAAGAGGTAAAATTGACAAGACCTTATTCATCAAAAGGCATAAAGGTGATATCTTGCTGGTTTAAGTTTATGTAGATGATATCATCTTTAGTTGAACAAATAAGGAGCTATGCTTTGCATTTGAGAAGATGATGCATGAGAAATTTCAAACGAGTTCTATAGGAGAACTTACATTCTTCTTAGGATTACAAGTGAAGCAGAAGAAGGATAGCATATTTACTAGTAAAGATAAATATGTTGCTGAAATCTTAAAGAAATTTAGGTTTACAGAAGTTAAGACAGCAAGCACACCAATGGAAACTCAAAAGCCTTTGCTCAAGGATGAAGATGGTGAAGAAGTGGATGTTCATATTTATAGGTCAATGATTGGTTCATTGATGTATCTTACATCTTCAAGACCTGACATCATGTTTGCAGTGTGTGCCTGTGCTAGATAGAAAGTCAAATCCAAAGGGTTTTATACACTTTTAGCTATGAAAAGGATTTTTAGATACTTAAAAGGTCAACCTAAATTGGGCCTTTGGTATCCAAAAGATTCTCCTTTTGATTTGGTAGCATACACTGATAGTGATTATGCTGGAGAAAGCTTGGATAGGAAGTCTACAACAAGAGGTTGTCAATTCCTTGGAAGTCGATTAATCTCATGGAAATGTAAGAAACAGATAGTGGTTGCAAATTCCATAATAGAAGCTGAACATATGGCTGCTTCAAGTTGTTGTGGACAATTACTTTGGATTCAGAATCAACTACTTGATTATGGGTACAATTTTATGCATACCAAAATCTTTATTGACAATAATAGTACTATTTGCATAAATAAAAATCCTATTTTTCATTCAAAAACAAAGTATATAAAAATCAGACATCATTTTATTAGAGATTGCTATGATAAGAAATTGATTCAAATGGTCAAAATCCATACTGACAAGAATGTTGCAGATTTGCTTACAAAAGCTTTTGATGTAAGTAGATTTCAATATTTGATTGCTAGTATTGGAATGCTAAATCCTTAAAGTCTTTTATCTCTTATGTTTTTGTAGAGTTTTGTATGAATTAGTACTGTTATTCATGTCATTAAAAGTTTCTGCTTCTAAGTATAATTAGTACTGCTGGTTATACTTAATACTGCTGAGTTTTTACTGTTAGTTATACTTAATACTTTTAGGTATAATTAATACTGTGATAATTGTGAAAATTATTATAGATTGTGTTTTCTTGGTTTTTGGACTATTATTTTGCAGGAAAAGCAAAGAAAAATGTTAGGTTGATGATGGAAAAGCTGTTTGGAATAGAATTGGAGTTAATGTTGGTGATTCTTAGTTAATGCTGCTAAGCATAACTTACTACTGCTGGTCCTAAGTTAATGCTATTAGGCATAACTTACTACTGATGGTCCTAAGTTAATGCTGTTAGGCATAACTTAGTACTGCTGGTCCTAAGTTAATGTTGTTAGGCATAACTTACTACTGCTGGTTCTAAGTTAATGTTGTTGCGGGTAGTTTCATAAATACTTCGATTAAGGGTTTCATTCAATCATTTAATCGATTTCACTCTTTCAAATACTCTCTAATCACAAACCCTAACTCAATTTTATCATCTATCATTAAAACCCAACACAAATGGCGGATCTAAAGTTTGCTGATACTCATAATATGGTTGCATTTTTGTCTAAACCCGCTAAAAGTGAAGAGTTTAAACAAATTGTGGATTTTCTGAATGCAAACCCTATAAGATATGCACTAATGGAAATTCCGTATCCATACTATTTTGCAATGTCTAAGTCCAAAGACTACTGCATGGAATGAGTTTAGTAGCACTATGACATCTACAATCATTTTAGTGGATGGAAAGAAGATCATCATCACTAAGTCGATTGTTAGAAGAGATCTTTAATTAGAAGATGCTGAAGATGTTGATTGTCTATGAAATGCTACCATCTTTGAACAACTTGCATTAATAGGGTATGAGCAAATTTCACAGAAGCTAACTTTTTATAGAGCATTCTTCTCTCCATAATGAAAATTCCTTATCCATACTATTTTACAATGTCTAAGTCCAAAGACTACTGCATGGAATGAGTTTAGTAGCACTATGACATCTACAATCATTTATCTAGCCACAAACCAGAAGTTCAACTTTTCAAAATTCATTTTTGAAAGTATGGTGAAGAACTTGGATAATATGGGTAAATTTTTGATGTATCCATGGTTTGTACAAGTGTTTTTGGATAATCAACTGGAAGGGTTGTCAACTCATGACAGAATTTATATTGCACCCTCTCATACTAAGAATATTTTTAGGAATATGAAAAGGGTAGGAAAAGGTTTTTCTAGAAGAATAACACCATTATTTCCAACAATGGTGGTACAACACCAAGAAGAAATAGGTGAAGGTTCAACGATTCCTACTGATCCCCATTACACACCTACTTTTATTCAACCAACTCAACCTCAAAAGACTCAAATACCTAGGAAGCCTAAAAGAAAGGAAACTCAGATAACTTAGTCTAGTGGTCCTACTAAACATGTAGCAGATAAGGCTGTTCATAAGGAGAGGGGTGACAGTTTGGTAAGGGCTGCCACTACTGCTTCTAACTTAGAAGCAGAGCAAGATAGTGGTAACATATCTAAGACCCGATCAAAGGCAACACCTAATGAAGTTGGTTCCCAAGGAACTACTTCAGGTGGTGGTCCTAGGCGCCAAGAAACTATAAGGGATATAATTGCTCAAACTAGGTTTGAGAATGTATCTAAACTTTCCAATAATCTACTGCTCACAAGAGGTAACACACTTCAAAGTGGTAAGGATAGACTGAAACATGATGAATTGATGGATTTATGTACCATTTACAATAATAGTTCTGTGATTTATAGAGATACAAAGACCTCGTCAGACTTCATGGAGATTGATACTTCGAAAAGGAGGTGAAGAAGCTAGAAAAAGAAAGGAAGGTTTCAAGAACTCATAAGCTAAAAAGAAACCTATACAAGTTTATTTTGACTGCTAGGGTAGACTCATCAGAAGAAAGAAGAAGTTTTAGGTGAGATGCATCCGAACAAGAGGAGGATTAATGATATTGATGAAGATGAAGACATTACCCTAGTTAGTGTTCAAGATAATGTTGATGCAGAGATGTTTGATGTGGATACTTTGACTGGTGAAGAAGTTGTTGTTGTGGAAGAGATTAATAAAAGAAGAGATGTTGTTGATGAAGTGGCCTGAGAGTGATTTAAGACTGCGTCAAGTTTAGTGTATTCTATGGCAAAGGTTTTAGTACTGTTAGTTGTTACAATAACTACAACAACTACTGAAGATGATCTAACTTTGGCTCAAGCTCTGGTCGACCTAAAGAGCACAAAACCCAAAGCTAAAGGGATTACTTTCAGAGAGCCAGGTGAATTAACAACAACTATATTTTCACAACAATTTCAGGACAAGGGTCATCACAGGACAAATGAAAGGAATATGGTAGAAACCTGAGAAGTCTTTGAAGAAGAAAGATCAACTCAAGCTTGATGAAGAGATTGCACTTAAATTACAAGCAAAGATTGATGAAGAGGAAAAAATTGCCAGAGCTAAAGAAGAAAAGATTGATGAAGCTAATATTGCTTGGGAAGACATTCAAGCAACAGTAGGATGCGATTACCAGTTGGCTTTCCTTTATAAAGATACCATGTGCTATGTTAATATCTTTCATGTTATGCCTCGCGTTTCCGCCTTGGCGGGGTGTGACAGCAAAGAAGAAAGCACTTTGCAGCTTAAAGAGAAGAAGAGAAGAGGAACAAACCACTAACCAAAACTTAACAGAAGAAGACCATGATTACCTACCTTAAGAACATGGAAGGTTGGAAGCACAAAGACTTGAAATCTAAAGACTTTGATTCTATCAAAGAATTGTTTGACAAAGCTTTCAAAAGGGTGAACGTGTTTGTGGATTATAGAAAAAACTTTGTGGAAGGTAGTTCAAAGAGAGCAGGAGATAAGCTAGAACAAGTGGTCACTAAAAAGCAAAAGGTGGATGATGTTCAAGAAACAACTGAAGTGGATGATGATCAAGAAGCAGCTAAGATTAAAGAGCTCATGAAAATTTTTCCTGGTGAAGAGGAAGTAGCAATTAATGCTATTCATTTGGCTACTAAGCCTCCAACCATTGTTGACTGGAAGATTTATAAAGAAGGAAAGAAAAACTATTACCAGATCATCAGAGTTGATGGAAGTTCAAAGATGTACTTAGTCTTCAGTCATATGCTCAAAAGCTTTGACAGGGAAGATTTTAAAACTCTGTGGAAATTGGTAAAAGCTAAATATGGATCAACAAGACCAGTGGAGGATTTAGATTTGATTCTATAGGGAGATTTAAAGACAATGTTTGAACCACATGTTGAAGACAGAGTCTAGAGGAATCAACAGGATTACAGAGTATTGGATTGGAAACTATATAACTCCTGTGGAGTTCATTCCTTAAGGATGCAACATATGAACATTCACATGCTGGTAGAAAAGAGATATCCCCTTACACATGCTACAATTACTGGTATGTTAAACAAGAAGCTTCAATGTGATCATTTTAGTAAAATGGCATATCAGCTTCTTACACTTGTTACAAAACAGCTTAAGAATCAATGAAGTGTTTGGAAGCATCCTCCTGGTGATTAATGAAGCTTTCAATGAAGAAACTTGATGATTTTAGAGATAAATATCAAGCTTAGGAGAGGATTGTTGGGATTAAAAGCCTCTTGATGTTGTTTGGAATTACTATTGTTCTTATTAATGTTAATGTTGCTCAGTCAAAGTTAGTGCTGCTGGAGAATTTCAATGAAAATTATTCTAAGTATTTAAGACTGCTGGTGAAGTTACTACTGCTAGAGGAAGTTACTACTACTAAAGGAAGTTACTACTGCTAGTGGAAGTTAAGACTGCTCAGAGATAAAGACTGGAAAATATGCTAAGTAGTTACTACTGCTAGTACAAAAGTTACAACTGCTAATACAAAAGTTACTACTGCTAGTGGAAGTTAAGACTGCTCAGAGATAAAGACTGGAAAATATGCTAAGTAGTTACTACTGCTAGTACAAAAGTTACAACTGCTAATACAAAAGTTACTACTGCTAGTACAAAGTTAATGCTGCTGAAGGAGTTAATGCTGCCAGTGAAGAAGTTAGTACTGCTGAGTTAGTTAGTACTATTTATGTGATTTGTATGAGATATTTTGGTAAAACATATGTATAAGTTATTTATTTAGAAGATTATGATTACTTAGGAAAGTATTGTAAGCCGTTTAGGAGTCATTGGTGTATAAAAGGAGGTCCTAGGGAATAGAGTTTAATATAGTATCAAGTATCAAAACAAAACGAGTCATTCATAGAATTATCATAGCTTCAAGGTCTTTGTAACACTAATACTTTGAGAGTGTTCATATTATTTGCTTAATAAGATTGGAGCATTTATGTTTTGTTTAATTATATGTTCATTGTGTTTTACTATTCCATTGAAAATTCTTCTTATTAAAGATTAGATTTCGCATAATCTTTAATACATTCACATAAAGTTTCTACTATAGTTGTATTAGATTTATCTAATATAACTAGACCTTAAACAAGCTTAAGAAATTCGATCTATAGAAGTCTTGAAGTGGGACCAACACCCCTCATGGCTCTCTATGAGGGGTGTGGATGTTCATTATATTTCCCCCTTTTTCTTCTAATCTAATATTCTTCTTTTTGTGTTCATCTCACCCTCTCTCTACTTTCTCTCACTAGAAACTAACAATGATACATCTTTGTTTCTTTGATCAACCAAGACCCCCCGAAAGGTGTTTTGAATCGCGCAACAGATACTTTTATAACTACGTTGGCCACCGTATTTATATCCGCATCCTTTTCTGAGTCGTACTCAGTATTAAGCTCACACATCTCAATGACTGACATAACTAATGCACCAAACTGCTAACACGCGAAATCAAGCAAAAGCGGAACACCGCGAACATAGATCCTATACGCAACTAAATGAGGGATCTTAGGTTATAGTCTAGGCCAACCCACCTAGTTCTCTATAATCTTGGCTCTGATTACCAATCTGTCACACCCCGACAATGGCGAAAACTCAGGAATGCAACATAATGATCAATCATAATACAAGATACAATATAGAGAAAACTACAATGCATAAACTTCAAGTGTTACGAAGACCATCCACCCCAAACAAACTCGTGTGATGTCCCAAATCATAACTAAATCCAAAATATCTTACAAATCCAAATGCCCACACAGGGGTCCAAATCCAAACTTAAACCGAAACTTCCAAATACTAAGAACCAAACAAATAAACAAGCAAGGCTTCACATGATAAATCCACACGGGATACTCCTAAGCCAACTATTTATCTTTCACTTCACCTGAAAATGATACTTGAAAACGTCAACAATAATGTTGGTGAGCTCATAGGTTTGACCTTAAACCCAAAAGTTATGCCAATATTTTAAAACATTGGACAATAGTGCAATTTGATAGAGAATATATGCAAACAACCCATGACTTAGCATCCCCGCTAATCATGTAACACGACCTAGCAATCCCGCTAGTCGATCACCATATGTCACTTACACACCTAAAGGGCCTACCAGCTGGAGCACTAGATTAGAGCAGGACCTCACACATACCAGAGTAGGCATACCCAGCCGCTCCAATAACCACACAAATACTAAGATAGGCGTACCCCTCCGATTCAAACAATCATACAACACATAATATTCACGTATCAGTCATAAGCATATATCTTGTTCTAAAAACAAAACCACATTTTGCACAGTTCAATTCAAAACATAATTGAGTATCATTTTCCCCAACGGAAAAACAGTAGAAAAATGAGGCTACGAGAACTCACCTCAACAGATGACTACTCAACGAACCAAACAATCTCTATAACGCACCAACTAGCCTCTATAATGCACAACGATACCCGGCCATGACCTAACATTAATTACAAAGTCATTTTAAACTATAATTGTGGAAATGAATCACAAGGACGTGTTTGTTGCAATACTCCCAAACTTTAAATAAAAAACATAGCTGCGGGCAATGCTTTCCCCCTAAAACCACCTTCCAAACCAAATTTCCCCGCCCAAAACCCTGAAACATACCCACCTTCGCAAAAAACCCTTTCGTTTATCCCCACAACCCCCTCCTGTATTTTACCTCTTTTCACATCAACTTTGCTCAGTTTGGTAATCTTCTATTGGTTCCCTCCGCCGAACACATCATACAAGACATCAAACGGTTAGATTCAAATTCAGGAGTTCCAACGGCTTTAAATGATTGAAGTGTCTCATCCTCTTTTCATCTTCAACTATATAATAGGATGATCTTAATTCGATTTTAGAGGTGTTAGTAGTTAGGTTTATATAGTTTTCAATTTTCTTGTTTCTTTTCTATTTCGTTTATGGTACTGTTATTTTTCGAAATTAAGTTCTTTTGGAACTCTTTCAATTTCGTTTTTCTTCGCTGTCACTTCTATTGTAATCTTCTTTCTTCATCAATAAAGCAAAGTTTAATTGTGTTTGGGTTTAGCTTTATGTAATAAGCTGTTTTAGTCAAAATGCTTGTAATAAGCTAAAATTTGCTATTTTATTTTTTTAGTTCTTAAGTTTTTCAAATGTTTATAAAAGCTTTTTAATAATGTTTTTTTTTGTCTGTTTGTATTCAATAATGTCCACTTGAGTTCAAGTTGAATGAAATTTGGAAGGCATCAGGTGTAAATAAGCTCAAAGCAGCTTATTGTGCTTTTAGTCTTGTTTAGAGGGGGGGGGGTAAAAAAGACAGTTGCCTTTAGGACTGAGTTTTAGAGCCACTCATTCAACAAGAGTTGCTAAGGTCAGAGACTACAAGTTCACAGGTTCAAATTCATGTTTTTTTGATTTTAGCATACAATTAGCTTAATCCATCGATTATTTCTTCTGCATTTTGTGCTTAAACTTGTTCAAACTTGCTTAGTTAGTTTAAAGATGCAGTTACCTTAAGCTGGTGTAGTTAGAATCCATTTAGGTTCCATTTCATGTGATTAATTCTGTCATTCATATGGATTCAGCTAGCTGAGTAATCTTAGCTTATTTTTGTTAATAAGTGTAGGTTTTAGTGTTAAAAATAGCTTATGGTAGGTGAGTTTAAATTTGAGTAGTATATAGGTTTTAGCATTTTTAGCTTTTAAAACGTAGAGTTTAAGTAGATATTTTTGGTACAGTTGTAGTTAAGGTAGTGTTTCTGGGTTTAAGAGGCTTTTTGACTCTTAAAGTCAAATTTAGTTATAAATTTAATGGAGTTACGTGATGTTAGTGAATAAATAATTTTAACATGAGTTTTAAGAAATAGCTTGTAGAATTTCAGAATTTAGAGCTTAAAAAGTCTTGGTCAGCACCAGGGCACTTTAGAGAGTGTAGTGGTTTTAGCTTTAAGAGATTCTTAGCTTTCTAGTGTTCCATTTTGGTTAAAGTAGGTTTAGTAGCATATAGGTAGTTAGTTTATAAGTTCTCACTTTAGAAATTTAGCCTGGAATTAGTATTTACCAAGTTATATCAGCTCCAATAGTATTAATTCAGTTAATACTGTTGTTGCTCATCACTTTTCTAGTTGTTTTTTATCATTTGTAATTAGGAGTTAGAAGTTAGTGATAAGCCATTTAGAAGTATTCTATTAATTTTACATATTTCATCTCTTAATGTTCATTTCTAAGCTTTAGATTAGCTTAATTGATCCTGCAAAAAGTGGTATTAGCAACAGTTTAGATCACTAGCTTATTTCTTTTAGATGTCTCTTTTCTAGTTGTCTCATTTTCAAATACCTTTTTATCTAGGTTTATTCAATGGTTCTAGGTTTGGCTTATTTCCAAATATTCAGTTTCTAGAATTAGTCAATAAGCTAGTTAGCTTATTAAGATTAGCTTAAATTCTGTTTTATAAGTGGAAACCTTGCTACTTTTTAAATAGCAATATTTTCTCCTTAACTTGTCTAACTCTGTAGTTATTTCCGAACTTTTTTAGAAATCCCAGTAACTTCTTAAGCTTATGTTGCTTCTTTTGGATTTAAGTTTCTTTAGAATTAAGCTAGAAATAAGCTAGAGTTTAGAAAAATTAGATTTTCAAAGCAAATCCTTAGTTTCTGTTACACAGATTTAGAAGCTTAAATTTTAGCTTATTCAGTTGATAAAAGTTCATTGTGCTTTTATTAAAGTTGTTGTGTATAAGCTCAAGAGTAACTTTGTAGTTTTAAGTTTTTGCTTATTCTCATCTTTTAAATAAGCCAATAATAAGCAAATCGTAGGGTCTGTTTTGTACTTTTGCAATAGTTAGGGGTTACCCGTTTTCATTATAGTGTAAAATTTAGCTAGTTACCCCGCCTACCCTTCTCTTTCATACATTACATTTTCTACCCTGTCTTTTTAGTATAATAAAATAGTTTTTATATTTTCAAATTTAGTTTTAATAAAATTAGGGTTTATACTTTAATAAGTAAAATTAGGGTTTAATTGGTTAGTATAAATTGGGCATTTTTGTTCCATTAAATTTCTGCACCTTTGTAGTAGTTAAAAACCATTTTTCTTTATTTGTCCAATTAAATTTGTATTTTCTAGAAATTAAAATAGATTTTTAGTAATTTCTTTTTCTTAAAAAATTCATAGAAAATATAAAAATAGTTGAAAAAATTTAATTCTTTTTGTAATAATTTTATTTTTCATTATAGTATTTTTGAAAAATAAAAATAGAATTTTAGTGTTAATTTTTAGAAAAAGTTTATTTTTAGTAATTCATTTTTCTTTAAAAATTCAATAAAAAAAATTCAAAAATAGTTTATAAATTTATAATTTCTTTTTCCTAACATTTTTCTTTTTCAAATTTGTGATTTTTAGTATAAAATTTGATAAAAGATGGGCTTTAGATTTATATTCTCGTTTTAGCTCACTTTTTTAATTCACGTTGTTAATTTTTTTCGTTTGATTAGTTAAACGTTTTTAATTCTTTAATTGTTTCTATAGCTTAATTGTGCTATTATATTAGTAGTGTAATTCAAAATTCAAAAACCCTTTATCCATTCTTGACTTGAATCCGAATTATTCCCAAATCTCAATTCACGACTTCGTTGGGATACGACGAAGAAAGAATACTTCCCGGTTAAAAATATACATATTGTGTGTTCTTAAGTGAGGATTTTATCCTTTTATGTCTCTTGCTTGAGATGTAATTTGGATATGAATTTTCCACGGGATTATACTATATTATATATAATTTGACTCAGTGCTTACAAACCAATTCCATGTTATTTGTTCTTCTTTGCTAGTTCAACCAAATAGTCCTCAAATTGCAATGAGGACTTGCCAAAAAATTATCCAGATGACATGGAAAAGATGATTTGAGATGGCAAAATGGCCATGTTGAATAGAGGGCCAAAAGGTTTTTTGAGAAAGCAGAAGAAAGCTTACTGTTAATGGCAATGAGACTATTGGTTTTGATAAAGTCAAAGTGGAGTGCTACAACTGTCACAAAATAGGACATTTTGCTAGGGAGTGCAAGAGCTTCAAGGAACCAAGACAACAAGAACAAAGAAAGCTCAAGAAGGAGTGTGCCTGTGTAGAAACATCTACTTCTACAGCTTTGGTGTCATGTGATGGTCTTGGTGGATATGACTAGAGTGATCAGGCAGAGGAAGGGCCTAATTATGCACTCATGGCTTACTTATCTTCAAGTTCTGACTCAAACGTATCCAATGATTCAAAATTTTCAAAATCTTGTACGGAAACTGTTAAATTACTTAAATCTCAAAATGATCAACTATTAAGAGATTTAGAGAAATCTAGTTTAATGGTTTTAGGTTATAAAACAGGTTTAGAAACAGTGGAAGAAAAACTTGAATTTTATAAAAAGAATGAGTCTGTTTATATAGAAAAGAATCATGGCTTAAAATGGGATATTTAAGTAGGAGAAATAACTATTAGTATTCTTAGTAAGAAGCTTGAAAAACTTTAAAAAGAAAAAGATAGCATTCAATTTAATGTAGATAAATTTGAAAATGCATCTAAAAGTTTAGACAAGCTTATAGAGTGTCAGATTGTTGATAATTGCAAGAAAGTGATATGTGCTTAAACACATATCATTTATTTCTTAATATTAAGCAAAAAAGACCAATAATGAACGAAAATGACATAAAAATATATTGTATTCATTTGTATTGTGAATTGTGTCTTGCAGGTAACGAATAGTCACTAAAGGATAAAAACGAAGCCAAAAAGGACAAAACCAAGCACAAGACTAGAAAGAGCATGAGAAATCAAAGCCGAGATCATATTTCATCTTTAATGGGCCAACCCGTACCTGTTTAATAGGCCGGATTAGCCCATTATAAGCTTAAACTGTAATCAAAATCCAATACCAAGTCCAAAATCCTTTTACCAAATCCATTAATCCAAATCCTTATCCTGGCCCAATTTATAAACAAAAGCCCATGTCCTAAAACCGTGATCCAAGTCAAACCATAAAAGGAACGGGTCAAAGTTACTGTTCATCACCTCTTCCCTCCCATTCTTCACCCATAACCATTAACGCAGGGTTAAAACCCATTCACCCACACGAACCCTTCTAGAAGCTAACACTCCCTGACATGTCTGACACTCACCAAGGCCACGCTAGCAATCCTATACTCTCCCATTAGTTATGAAAAGGTGGAAGTGATCCAAGGTCTAGAAAGATGGATTGGATGATTGGATTTGATCTAAGGGACGAGATAAGAGATTTGAAGGTCTTGGAGCTTCATTCTTCTCTTATAAATAGGAAGGATTTCACACAGTAGAAGATATCTAGTGTAGTGTAGGATTAGGAGTAGATTAGTATAGCTTAATTTTCACTTGTATTTCTTTTTTAGCTTTGTACTCGTTTTTATGAATTAATAAAAGTTATATTCTTAGCTTAATTGCCTTTTACACTAATACTTTTACTCTTAAGCAAAAATTCACTTTAAATTCATATTAAGCTAAAATAAGTTTTCATAAGCTGTTCTATAAGATGTCATAAGCTATTTTAGTCTCAAATTAGTGTTTACTTATACAAATAAGCTTCTCAAGCTTATTTGTACAATCTGTTGAAATTAAACATCAAATTGGTTAAGCATTGTGTTTTTGAGCTTTTTGGATGATAAGCAAGAAAGGGATGGGCTTATGGGTTTTACTAACTTGTTTCTAACAAGCTGGAGGTTGTAGATAGGCTCTAAGAGCACTTATATGTCCTTGTTTGAGCAAAGGACAAGGTACTTTCTCTCTTTACACATTTTAGCTTATTTTCTTAGTTACCTTTTTAAAGTGCTTATGTTTGCTTATGCTAAGCTTATTTGTGCTTATTTAGTCTAGTATTATCTTATTGCATCTAGTTTATAGTTTAAATATAGCTTAATGTAAGTTTTCATTAAAACTGTCCATTTTAAGTCATAATTTCTTATCAGTGTAGCTTATAATCTAGGGCTTAATTTTCTAAAGCTTTTGTTTATTTATGCTTATTTAACCTAGTTCTTAATCTGTTTGCATTAATCAAAGCTCAATTTAATTTGTTTTAGCTTTAAATTGAAATATCAAATCTTAAAGGACTATTTGGGTTAAGAGCTTAAAAAGTGTCAAAATAGTGTGTAATCTGTTTTTGGCTTTTAATTCAGTTTTCAAATGCTCTTATTAAGTTTTAAAAGCTAGTTTCTATAAGCTCAGAGTAGGTTTTGTTGAGTTTTCAGTTTGTTTGATCAAAATCTTAAGTATGCTAGTTCAAATGATATGCTAAACTGCTAGTTGGTAGATCTTATAAAATGAATGCTTGAGATGTGCTTTTTCAGCTCAAAACTAGTTGCATTGACCTCATTATATATTTGTTTTGAGTTTGTTGGTTTTGGTAAATCCTTTTGTGCTAGATAGATGGTAACAGTCAAGAAAGGTAGTAAATGGTTTAAGCAAAAGGCCTCTTTATGTAGATATTTTTAGAGAAATCCCTAGCCTAATTTAGGATGATTTTTGCTTAATCTAACTGATTATAGTGTGGTTTTAATCTGTTTTAAGTTTTCAAGTAGTCAATAGTAGCTTTTGAGTCTTAATTTTTAGCTTAAAGTTGTCAAATTATCTTTGAAAAGACCAAAAACAAGTAGTGTAGTATGCCAATTTCATTTACCTATTTCTAGCCTATTTCTTTGTCATTTATGCTTAATTCTTGCTTATTTGAGTCATTTGGGTTTAGTCCTTAATCTGTTTTTGCTTTCTAGCTTTTTACCTATTGCTTATTAGTTTCATTCTTAGCTTAAAATCTGCCAAAAGTTCTAAAAAAATCTATTTTATAAGTTTGCTGTCTTAAGTCTTTTTAATGCTTTTTAGCTTATTTGTTTTGCTTATTTGTAAGTCATTAGTGCTTATTAGGTCTAGGTCATTATTTGTTTTCAGCTTAGTTGCTTTTCTTATTGCTTATTGAGTTCAAAAAGCTAAGCAGTTTAGCTTATTTTTCTAAGTAAAAAGAGAACCAAAACTGTCATTTCTTTTGAGCATATTCTAGCTTAATATAAAGTCTAGCAAAAAGTTCCTTTGTTAAAGCTGTTTATTTTTACTTATTTTATAGCTTTTTCAAAAATAAAATGAAATTTTTTTTCTTTTCAAAAAGGGACAGTCACTGGACTCAAACCTGTGACCTCCCCTTCACACACACAACACCTCAACCAACTGCGCCCTTGGGTCTTTTTCGTTTATCATTCCTTTCATTAAATATTTAACCACACTTTACTTCTAGCTTATTTGTTTATTTTAATTTTCACATTATTGGAATAAGCTGTGAATCCCATTTTTCTTCCTAAACTTTTGTTATTAAATCTTGTATATTTCATAATTTTTTCAGAATTTTTAGTTTTCATTTAATATTTTTAATTGAATTTTTAGTTTAAAAAGCTTTAAAATTAGTTTTAAAAATAATAGAAATACAAAAAAATATAATTTCGGTTTTTAAAATTTAGTTTTATCATTTTAGTCTAAGAAATTTGCAATTTGTATTTTTAGAGTCTTATTTTGTCTTATCTGGTTAATTAGTTTGAATTTAAATTGTTTTCCGTTTTAAATATCGTTAGGATTTGTTAATTACCTTCATTCACAGATTAGCATGCCTTTATATGCTTTTACTCTGCGTTATTAGATTTAGAAATCAAATCCAAAACTTAAATGACAATCAAGCTCGGTTTACAACATGAACGTAGATTTCCATTCACCTCTCACCGAGGAGAACGATACCCGTGTTGATTACTTATTATTCTTTCCTAAGAATAATTTGTATGATACTTTGCTTATGTATGTGTATTATATATATATATATATATATATATATATATATATAATTAAGAGTTATTTGTTTGATACGTATCTTAAACGACGAATATCAAAATGGAGCTGCTCTCGGGGAGAGGTGTAGCGATTTTTACAGGATTTTTCGTGTTTGAGCCTTGAAGATCCTTTCCCCGTGAAAGTTTTTGTTTTATTTTATATAAAATACAAAAATATTTTATACTTCTATTTTTATTTTCTTTTATTTTAATATTGAAAATATCCGTGTTATTAATTGTTAAATCGGCTCACCTTTAGATTAACAAAATATAAGAGAGGTATAAGGAGGGTTGATCCTATGAACTTCGACCCGAAAGGAGAAGGTTTTTAAAACGCTTCACGTTTACCCGCTCCTCCGCTTCTTTGTGCATTTTTTAGAGAGCTACCGTGCACCTTTGACTATCGGTTACCAAAAATATTTTTCTTTAATTTCTTTTCCTTATGTATTATTTTAAAAATGTATAAATATTCTTCTCTGTCCTCTTATTCGTTTAATTCTTATTCTCTCTACCCTCTTATCCGATACTTCTTCAACATGTCTTGGTTTTTGAGGTGCTCGTGGTGTGGAGGTCCGTTTAACAGTGGAAATTGTCGGCATTGTACCAATGTGAGTTTCAAAGATGAGCCCGTCTATGACTCTAATATAAATTCTTATAATCAAACTCTCGATTTTTCTAACCTACTTCCACACCACAACTACGAGACAGACTTGAGGTCAGACACGGGACCAGCTTTTCAAGCATAATTTGCAAAACTTCAGCAGAACTTTAAACGATTTATGACTCAGCGGAGTTGCTCATACTGTGGTGGTCCTTTTAACGGTGGAAATTGTCCAAGTTGTAGCATTGTATGAGCTGAAAACGAGTTTGTCCATTACCTTAATCATTTTCCTTATAATAATACACCCGACTTTTATGATCAACCTCCACAGCCCCAGTACCAGCAATACTCGTGTGAGTTATGTGGGAACGATTCTCACTATGGTTTTGATTGTCCGTCACTGCTCCCGCTTGTCTATGAGTAGGAACCAAGCTACAATCAAAACTTTTGTGATAATTAGTATCCATAAAATTCATCGAGTTTTTCTCAACAATATCTTTGTTGTGAAAACTGTAGGCGTCCTCATGCGAATTTTCAGTGTCAACCAAGGAATCAGATCTTATATGAGCCTAATCTTTTCTATAATTCTAACTCTTCCAGATTTGACCGACCCTCGCAGTATCCCATCGATCAATCACCTCCTCAAGAAATGAGTATACAAGATATGGAGCTTTAGAAGCAGCAGTATTTAGAGGAAATGCAAAGTATAAGTAATCAAATTCAGATTAAAGATTATCGTAGTGAGAGAATAGATATTCATTATAGAAGGAATGTGAAATTAAGATTGATGAGCTTAAGGCTAAATTCAATAAAATGAGTATTGAAATTAATAAAATCACTAAGGAGAAAGAGCTTCAGCAACGAGAGCAGGTAGCTAATCTTATTACTCATACTCCCGAACCTTCGAGACGTTTCAATTTTACTTGCTATGATGACGATGAGAAGAGAACTATGCCTTTGAGTGAAATTATTTCTCAACTTCCACCGTCTATTGTAATCACCACATCCCCTCCAATTGAAGATCCCGAGGACTCTCTCATCATGGGGAATGAGGAACTTAGCACTATTCCTGAAAAGTAATCAGATGAATTCATAAAGTCTAGTGTTGAGGACCTTGTTCTAATCTCAAGTGAGTCCGAGGATACATCCAGGAGTGATAGTGAGTGTAATTTACCTTTTTGTGTTGATTCTCCCCCTCTTGACGTTTTAGGGGGAAATTTTGTGACTTTCTCTAATCCTCTCTTTGATTCAAATGAAGATTTTACCTATAGTGATAACAAGTCACTATCCGATGAGGACGTTCTGGAAGATAAGTTAAAATTTACTCAAACCCTATTTTCGAATTCGATGACGAATATATCTCTAGTAACGTACATCCTCTTTTTGATGAGGTGTTAGAGAACATCGAGAGTAAGGACTCTTATGTTACTAACCTGGATGAGCCGACTTTGCTTGTCACACCTCTTTCCGATGCTAATGAGGATGAGTGTTTCGACCTAGGAGGCGAAATTGATGAGATCGATTCTTTTCCAGATATGGATATTTCTACGGATATTGAGAACGGTTATCACGATTCAGAGGGAGATATAATGTGGTATATCCTATATCATAACACGGGGTCGATTCTTGGATCGGGCTAGTTTCTAGAGAGAGAAACACTTGAGAGAGAATATTCTAGAGAGAGAAAGTGTTTTCTTTTGTAAATGAATTTATGACTAGCTTGCCTCTTCCAAAGTTGGAAGAGGCTATATATAGTACTTACAATATACCGGGTATTCGTACCCGACTTAAAACCGAAAAACGTACTATTAACTATTAAACTACGAGCTATAATAAACAGTAAAATACACGGGGTGACCGAGTCTTTTTCTAATATCTAACAATCTCCCCCTAAGGGAGGTCACCCCTGAAAATACCAAACTTTAATCACTTCAGTCTTTAGCTCGTAGACATTTGATATCTTGTACATTTGGGATAGTAATCTTTTGATTCATCTTACGCTTGTCTTTGACTGTGATCTTGAGCTTTCTTGAGATCATCGCCCAAACATAATCTTACATCATCTTGTAATGGATTGCCATCTTGTGCACTTGTGAATGAATACATGACATCAGAGTTTGCGGAAGCTTTGACACCTTTATGAGGTCTTTCATAACATCATAACAAGTGTAGGTCGTGTCTTGGCATTCGGTTATTTACTTGACATCTCAGGAACTGGGAATTTCCATCTCCATCTCCATCTTTAAGATATCCTGTAATGAAACAGTTAGTAATAAAGAGAAAATTGATTTGAAAAGACAGTCTAAGTGTTTCTTATGAAAGAATTTTGTAACACTTCGAGAGTTTTGATTGTTTGTCAAATGATAAATAACCGTCAATTCTTATACTGGAACAAGTTTGATTTACGCAGAAACATGTTTCTTTCCATTTGACCAAATTGATTCTGTAGAATCGCACAAGTCCACCTACCTAAGCTTGTTTTGATGTTTGCCTCTAGCAGGATTTCCATCTCATGTGAAAAACTATCTGTTTCCACTCGATGTTCTGGCAATATCACAAGGTAATGCGTAGGACTCTTAGGATATGCACTTGTTTCCACAGTGTGTAAATGACAATGAGAATTGGATATTGTCCTAACGAGATTAAGTTGACGATCTCTTGGCTCTAGACTCAATAGTGCGTTTTGGTTTTAGTAATCGTAGACTGACATACCTGCCACCTGTTCATATCACTAACTCGGAGTGATAAGGTCAATAGAATAATTTGTTTAGTCTCTGTGATAAATAAACAAAATCTTTTGAAAGATTCAGAGTGGCTAGGGAGGGTTGTGCATTGACATCACTGGGTCCATGATGTCGATCTTCAATTCAGCAACATTCTAGTGAATTCTGGCAGCATATGAATTGACCCGGTTTCTGCCTAAGTGAATGGAGGGCTTCTTTCTTTACACCCTTTATCTTTACGATTCTTTTTAATTCTTCAACCCCTTCAGTGCTTACCGAGACTTCATGACTAGAACCTTGTTGGGTTTATTCCAGTACTAGCTCAACTCATTCGGCATTTTCCCTTATTCTCAATTTTACTCCTTTTTCCATATCATACCTAAGGACGTCTACACTAACGAAGTAGAATGTGGCCTTGTAGATCCCTCCGTTATGTGCAGGATCATGTGGGAATAGTACCTAACCTTACCACCTATAACTCCAAATTAAGTAAAATTCTCCATCGCAGTCGGCCCTATTCCTTTATTCTCACTTTTACTCCTTTTTCATATCTACCTAAGACATTCTACACTAACTAGTGGATTGTCCCTGGGTAGATCCCTTCGGTTATGGCTGGATCATTGGGAATAGTACCTAACCATACCAACCTTATAACTCCAATTAAGTAAAATGCATGGTCGGTCTTTTGGTACAGTTCTCCTTTCCATAAAACCGATTGAAAAATCCAAATAAGGAACTTACTATATAAATAACATAGCGTTTTAAGTACCTCGATTGTTTATGACAATTTTCACAAACTCTCCCCACAAAATGAGCTTCGGTAACCGAAATTTTTTTATCACGTTTGTCGGAGTATATTGAGACCCATAATCACTGTTCTTTATTAATACACATATTTTAATCACATTAATCTCCCCTATCAAAAATTTAAAACCCTTAGACATTATGGATATCAAATTGATTAGTAAATATGTTAATAAAATGTTAGGAGAAAAGTGTGTGTCTTACTCACAAGACGTGTTTGAAACCATATAACTGCTCCCCTCATCGTTGAGGGATATCAATTACTCCTACACTTAAATCATCAAGAGATTAACCAGACTACTAATGTACAATGTTATATTATTCACATAAGAGATAAGATTGACCTTTTGATATGTAATCTGAACGATGTTGACCACGTTGTTCTGTTGATCAGCCCTTTTAAAAAGTCACATCTCTAATTCTCCTCCAACAAAGCTTCTATACTCATAAGATCCCATCTTATCTGTAGTCTTTCTCGATTGCTGTGATGAAGTCTTTGCTTCTTCTCTTTCATCCTCGACCATTTCCTAGACTCCATTCCCGTTATAGTACTTCGACAAGATG
This sequence comes from Tanacetum coccineum, assembly GCA_026074375.1. Taxonomy (NCBI): domain Eukaryota; kingdom Viridiplantae; phylum Streptophyta; class Magnoliopsida; order Asterales; family Asteraceae; genus Tanacetum; species Tanacetum coccineum. The sequence goes on from BQNB010004209.1 coordinate 41,801, forward strand.
AAAGTCTTTTACCATTTGTCCAGCTTTTCCATGACTCTTGTCAAACATCCCATCACTAAACTTGTGAAGCTCATTCATGGCCCCACCAGGGGGCTCATCAGTTTCTTTGATACATTCTGTCCTCGTAGACAACTGCTCTTGGCTAGGACGATCGTATAGTCTTCTTTGAAGTAAAAGTCGTCTGCTCCCAATTAGGATTTCAAGGTTGATCTTGTTTGGTAACTTCAATCGCCCGAGCTATTTAAGTCTCCCACACGATTCTGATCACCAGGTTTCCTATCCACATGTTTTGACTGCTGTGTGATAGACTGATCTTGGTTTGTCTTGGGCAGATGGTTGAGCTTTCTGAATATTAATAAACAAAGAAGGAACAGATCTTCAAAATCCATTGATGGCAGATTTTTGAATCCCTATCCAGATCTTGTATTCTTGTAATCAGCTCGGCGAAGAATAATCTTCTTAGATAGTTGTATCCAAGATTTATCAAACACTTTGACACTGATCACACAGAGAATTCGCATCTGCAATCTGACTGTTTCACGATCAGAGGACTCACTGAGTTTGGTTGATATAGAATTCCATCTCTTAAACCACCATGAGTGATGCCATAGACCGACTGATGTCATATTCCGCGTTCACTCTCCACCCACAACGAAGGAACTAATTCATCAAGGCAAAGTCTAGGTAACGAGCGGCTTTGAGCTTGGATATGGATAAGGCAATTTTTCGCTCTTTGTCACCTGTCATCAGATATTCCAGATCCTTATTGAAGAAGAATTGTGGTTGAATAGTTACCTGACCTGGTGGACCTCCTAAGGGCAGTGGTTCATATAGTATTTCTCAGAATTTGATGACCCTCAGGATGTACTCAAAATCAACTTATTTTGTCATCATCTTAAGCATTCCACCATCTGATATTAGAAGAAAGACATGTTCTTAGTGAAAGTCTTTAAACAAGGTCTGAAAAGCTGTCCTTCTAAATCATCTTTGCAGAGCTTCTTCTTCCTGTTCGTCGGCAAACATTTGATGAACGACCACTAACATACGTGCCTTCCTTTGAAGCTTGTTTTCCTCTAGAACATTAAACGTTGTGGTTATGCATTTTGCCCAGTTATGTTCTGGTTCCGGTAAGTCATATGGGGGAATGGTCCCATTCTGGTTCAGGGTACAGGTCTCGTCGCTTCTGGAATCGCTAAACCACGTAGGGTCGACAACTTGGAATGTTGAGCGTTTGTCAGTGTCCTCCATATCTGAGTCATTCCTTTTCATCCTGCTATGATAATCATCTGAAGATTGTTCAGAGTGTTCTTTATTCGGGATCAGATCCTGTCTCGAATAGTCAGCACCAGCAATCTCTTTGTGTCATTTAGAAATGAAAGGGACAAAAAGATCTGCCATCCAGTTGAGGTGAAAGCTTGAGATGTGTTTGTAAGCAATTCATCAGACTCCCATTGGGGCTTCTGTGAACTTTGGTCATCTACTTTCGGAGGAGGTTTAGCTGACCCAGAAGCGGCAGAATCAGATCGTCATTTCTATGTAGACCTACTCTGTTTGATCCAGCAGAAGGGCCCTTCATCATCATCATCACCTTCACCCATCATCACTATCATGCTTCTCTTGTGGTCTTTCACCTTGTCTGCAACTTCCTTATCCATGGCGTCTTCATCCGCTATCAAAGCTTCCATGAGAGCATGGTATAGACGGTAGTTGGTCGTGTTTTTGTTGGCAGACTTCTTCTTATTCATGTGACTGAAGAGAGCACTTTTTAGATCAAATTCTTCAAGATCAACTTTATCAGTTGACCTGATGGAGTAAGTTGAATCTTGTTTCTCCACATCTTGTTCCCGATTTGGCTTTGATAATCTCATTCGGAACTCCTTTTCTGATTCCTGATCTTGACAACTCTGGGCCGGGTAAGCACAAGTATATCTCGATTAAATATGCAGTGTTTCATTCAAGAAACCTTAAGGAGAGCATCATCAAGTTATTTTTCCCTAGATAATTATCAAGCAGCCGTAGAACTTGTGATCTTATGAACTAACACCATCAGACAGATTGATCAGGTCTTCTTCACTTCAGACATCTCTTGCTCCAATCTTGCCACTCTTAACTGAAGGCGATGAATGGGAGTGATTTCAGGAGAGATGTGGTGATTGATTTTCGCTTTCGTGTTGATTGGTTGAGGAGTACTAGTAAAGACTGCTAAGAAGATGATACCTCTGTGAAGGGAAGGAATCACTAGAGGTAGATGAAGTTACTGTCTTATGACTTGCATCAGGTATGGTGGAATCAGATCCTCCTCTAACTTTAGATTTCTCCTGATCATCATCGGGTTGTTTGTCAAGAAGAAAATGATCCCACAAAGAATATGAAAGTTCATCCGAGATTTTTTCATGGAAGATGACTTGCTTATTCCACACGTAAATATATAAAAATAAATAAAAATCAAAATATAAAAATAAGTGTAAAAAACCAGCGACTTTCAATGAAACCGAGAATTATATAGAGCTTTCCCGGGTCGTTTATCCCCCAACGAGGCTGGAATGGTAAAACGAAACGATCGAAGATTGAGTTTGAAGGAATGAAATTGGTTTGGGAAGTTGAAAACGTCAAATAAAACAATAACAAACTAAAACTTTTACAGAAAACTAAAAAATTATGAATTTAAAGCTAAAAAAACGAAAACCGAATCCCGAACAAAGGGGTGAAAACCAAAAACTTTAAAAACTCAGCAACGAAGAAATTTTTGCTTCTAAACTACTCTAGGGATCAAATAACGAAGAATGAAAAAGACTAGACCGAAAACGGAGTTCGTTTGACCCAAAAACGAGTCAAAACAAAATCCCGTACCCGGACCCGTTCTTTAAACGATGAAAAGTTATAAAAATGACCCTACGAAAAATTTTATATTTTTCCTACAAACTAGATGACAAAAGAAAATTTTATAAAAAAGCAAAATATTTTTTTGATAATTTTTGTATTTTTTATGAATTAAATAAACTTTTAACTAAATTAAATTATAAAAAATATTAAATAGATTACGAAAAAATCTGAAAATTTTCTAACAAATACCTAGGCTTTAATAATAATCCTAATGGAAAAATAACAAACACAACACAGCTTATGCAATAAGCCCCGAAATAAGCTTACACAGCTTATGGGCTTATGAGGTCAAAATGACCTTATATATATTTGCCCTTGAGTCTTTAACGAAAAAGACCCAAGGGCGCAGTGGTTAAGTGTGTGTGAGTTAAAGGGGATGTATCGCTTGGTCCCGGGTTCGAGTCTTGCTCACCCGGACCAAGTGTCTTCCCCTTTTATTTTTTTTTCGAAAACTCAAAGAAGCAAAGTTGTTAAGCTCGTGGGGCTTAACAACTTTGTCAACTAGAGCTTTTGCTGAAAAGCAATGAATAAGCTTATAAATAAGCTTAAAGTTGACAGAAGTGCTAAAAATGCTTATAAGCTAAAAAAAGCTAAGTCTTTTTAGACTTAGGGTCGAATTAAGCTAAGACAAAAGCTAAAATAAGCTAAATGGTCTAAACTAAACTAAATGAGCTAAAAAGGAAAGGAAAAGCTAAACTAGATAAGCTGTGGAAGCTTATTATGGCAGAAAAGCTTAAAGGCAAAAATTGCTTAACTTAGGCATTCAAATAAGCTAACAAAAGGGGAATAAGCAAACTAAACTACCTATCTAATCTAAATAAGCTGTAAGAACACAAGGGAGCTTATGGAATAAGCTCAATAAGCCAGAATCAAAAGATAAGCAATCCCTCAGCCTAAGGGGCTCAAAAACAGCCAAAGGGCATGTTTGGGCTTAAAAATAAGCCATCAAATAAGCTCTTCAAGGGCTGAAACTTGAGCTTATACAAGAGCTTATAAGCTCTTGAAATAAGCCAAAACTGGGCTTTAGAACACAACAAGACAAAGAAAAAAAGGGCTTAAAATCTCCCCTTTGCACCAGGGGAGATTTAAGCTTAAAGCTATGGGCTTATTTGACAGCTTGCAAAAAGCTGTCAAATAAGCTCTAAACAATCAAATAAGCTTAAACAGATGGAGTGTTATAGCCAAGGGGCTTGTGCACCAATTTTCAGCTTTTAAAACTCAATTTACTTGCTTATTTTTGAAAGTGAAAAAGGTGTGTGGGGTTAGTATTAAAATCACTGTGACACAAGAGAGTTTGTGATTTTTGTGACTATAAGTCCAAAGGAACAAAGGTCTTGGACAGCCCTTTTTACTCACAAATCGACAAACTTTTTGATGTACAGAACTCAGAACCACAAATGACTAATCAAATAATTACTTGTAGGGTTACTTAAAAACTTCACAGTTTTGTAACATATTTTTTAAAACCTAGAAAACTATTATTAAAACTAAAAACTTTCTAAAAACAGCTTAAAATAGCTTAAAAATCTACGATAAAGTAACCAAATGACGCTTATAACCCATGGCAATCACCCTGTTTTATGACCGTTTTAAGGATTATCCCAAACACCCCTTTATTTCAAAACTGCCAAACTAAAATGAGTTTAAAATCTATTTTTAAGCTAAAACTTTGAAAACCCTTTTTAATCCACTCTTACTTTATATAACATTCTAAACCATTTTAACACTGAAGAAACCTAAGCTATTAAGAAAAATAAGCTATTTTCTCAGCTACTTTTACACAATAGCAACGTTTTTTTAAAGAAAAACTAAAGTACACAATTTTAACCTAATGAAAACTCAAAGATAGCAAAAGAAGAAGCCTGAAACAGACATGATTAAAGAGAGTTTGAACCAAGATTAAAAAGAAATACGCAAAATATAAAGCTGAAAATTAAGCTATAAATGAGCTTAAGAAATGAAAACCTTGGATTTTTGTAGATCTCATAACAAGGCCACTCTTTCTTGAGTGAGTGGCTAAAAACCTTTCCTAATGGCTCCATTAAGCCTCAAAACCAGAGCTTAAAAGCTTAAATAAGCTCTTGGGAAGCTTATTACATCAAATACTTCGCAAAAATGCACTCACTTGGACTTTTTATGAACAGTTCAAATTAAAATAGTATGAAAGGGCTTATAACAAGTTTTAAACTTAATTAGACCTTATTGACAAGAATAAGCTCAAAGGAGCTTATTGAGAGCTTATTGAGTAAAAGTAGCTTAATTTTTCATTAAAACTGAGAATTACAATTGCATAAGAGAAATTAACTTAAAAATACTTTAAACTACAATAAAAACGACATAAAAACTTAATTAAAAATTGAATATATCTCCCCTTTCCACAATGGGCTTACAATGCTTTTATAGCAAAGAACTACAACTAGGTCTTCTTTTTCTCTTTCTTCTTGTTGTGCTTGTTTTTTTTTTTTTTTGTAGACACACAAACACAGGTGTGTTTGTTTTGTGAGAGTGTTCAAAGCTCTAATCTTGGCCTTTAATTCTTCAAAATTCAATCTTGGTCGTCGAAATAGGCTTGGGGAGTGTGGGATTGCCAACTTGGCACATTTGTTGCTGGGAAAGGTAGTGCGGATGGGGGGAGTTGATTGTCCATGGAGGTGGTGAAGGTTCCACAGGGTAAAGAATGTTTAAACAACCCGTGAAGTTGTTTTGATGGAAAAACCATGCTGGGAAATACGGTTTAAGATATAACAGAGTGAAAGTTTAAGTACTTGACATGTTTGGCCCCTCATAGTTATCTCTTTCATTGCATACATTGTCCTTGTGGTTATATAACTTTGGGGACTTGGCAAAGTGGGGGGTGTGGGGGGGTGAGGGACAATACCCCAATAGTATATAACTCTTTGCACATTTCGTCCTTGGTGTGTACAAGTTAGGGGGGTTGGCAGTTTTGCCCCCCCCACTTGTCACTTTGAGTATATTACAAAAACAGCCCTTGTCTTCATTTTTCTCTTTTCTTCTTTATATATAAGTTTAGGGATTGACAATTTCAGTCCCTGAACTTATATTTCTGTGACTTTGGCCTCGGGGTTGACTTGGGTTGACTTTGTCTTTGACCAGTTGACTTTTCTATTGTCTTTTGACTTGATTACTATTCCGGCTTCGATTGGCGTTTGTCTTTCACAGTCTTTTCCATTCCGAGTCCGGTTTTGTCGTTTTGGCTTTGTTTTTCGTCCTTTTCTTGGTTATCCGTTCCTGCACAATACAATTAGCAAAACAAGCATATATTTGGCATTTTAAGTCCGTTTTTGGTTATTTTAGCTTGTTTTTAAAGGTAAAAGGTATGTGTAAATAAGCACATACCAAAATCCCCCATACTAAGGTATTGCCGTGTCCTCACGCAATGCTATGAAGTAAGCATTTATTGAAAACTAGTGAATCTCAATCCCCCTCGACAAATAAATTAAAAAGTAGCAAAGTGTTTCGCAAAGAAACAACAGATCAAAAGGTTCGATCAATTCCTGTTTCACCATTTATTTATTTATACACTAACTATCCCTAATATTTTTGAATTTTCTTTTCTGACACCCTGTTTTGACTCCTTTATTACATTATCATTGGTATCATAGAATGAGAAACACCCATTAGTAATAATCACGTATGTCTGACGGATAAATTCATCGTCCCCGATTTTTCACTAGTTCCAAACCAAGCAATTAAACAAGATCATTTGTCAATATATTGTTGAATACACTAGAATCGAGGTTAAACACTTCAGAGATACACTACTCCAACACATGGGTAATGTCAAGAAGTCTGTTACTGAAAGAACATGTCATCAAATACAGTATGATAGAAGGGTGAATAAAAGACTGATGCAGATGCAAGAGAGTAAGATTAATACGGGTAAAGCAATAGATGATGATTTGGTTGTCACAAAAAGCAGTGGAACAGAATCAGAAGTACAAGATGACAACAGCAGGTCAGGAAATGATACATATGCTGATGATGCAGATATCAAACCCATTTATGACGAAGAGCCAATGACTGAGGTACAATTAACTGCTGAATGTAATATCTTTGCTATAGGACAACAGCATACTAAGCAACCTAAAATCGTTAATGAAGGTAGGGTTGACCAGTATCCTAAAAAACGTCAAGTTAAAAGTCCTATGCTTGATTCATCACCTGATAACCAGACAGCTGAATACTTAAAAAAATCACTCGAGTCTGAAAATATTTTACTCAAAAAGACCGTTGCCGCCCAATTTCAAAAAGATTTTTCAAGTATTGTAAGACTCATTGTATTACTCCTCGACTTAATATCAAAATTAGATTTAAAACTGAGGCAAATGGTCAAAATCTGAATGAAACAAGTGATAAAGCCAAGATCAAAAAGGAAATTGATGTACTTGAAAACAATGAACACATGAATTAGAACATAATGGGCACTTAAATTATGTATGGAAACGATGACTTTGAAAAAGCATTACAAAGATTTGTATGATTCTATTAAAATAACGAGATCTAAGACTATAAAACAGACAACTTCTTTGCTTTCTAATAATGCTGATTTAAAAGCTCAGATTCAAGAAAAGGTTTTTGCAATGCTGCTTTAAAAAATTGATTTAAGGAAGTTAATAGGAAATTGTGTAGATACTAAGTTTGCTAAAACATCATTCTTGGGTGAAAATCCGTTGTACAATCCACCTAAGACCAATCAGTTGTTAGACAACCAAATGCGTTTAAATTTGAAAGGACTCAAATGTCAAAACCACAGTTTGCCTCCAAAGTTGATGTGAATAATAATTTTTCAAGACCAGTAACTCAACACTATTTGCCTAAGAGAAGAGAATCCGCTTTTACAAAACCTGATCATATGATTGCATCTAGTGAATCTAGGAATAGTTCTAAGAACATGCAAGGATTAATTAAATGACTGGTTTCATACTCACTATTCTAGCATGGAACGCTAGAAAAGGACACAGAAGAGACAGGAAACTCAAAATACTAGTGTGATGCCTTCTTCTAGATTTCAAGGCACCCTCTAGATGGTAGCAAACCAAAAACCTAGGGAGCAACAATCAAACACCTAGGAGTTTTGCCTGTATATCAAGAGTAGTTGTGTAACAATAACGGCTGTCCCCAAAGCGATCACTCTATGTGTTCTAATGTTCTTCTCGATTCCGAAACAATTTGTTTGTTCTACTGTCATAGGTTTCTGGTCTTGATTGCAAATAAGGATGTTGTATAACAAAACTATCATGATAGGAAGTAAATTCACGGGCTAGTTTCAATCCCCAATAAGACCAAAAAACAGTAACAATAGCCGTAGTATTAAAAGAGTCATATTAGAAACCTAGGTAGGGCTAGTTCTTTACAAGACATAGGGTTTTCTCATAATAAGACTTCGATGTGTATGAAAGAAACATCTCTAATGATATGTCATAGGTGGAACCCACCGGTAGAATTTTTAAAATCTGTTGGTATTAGGTGGATTTCCTACAGGAAAGTTATTCGGACACTTGCACTACAAGGTTAAAGTGAACCCCTACATGGTTCAATGTAGATTTCCTATAATATTTCATATTGCTAAACAAACTCGTGGATTAAAAGTGAAGGTTACATCAATTAATGTTCCAGAGGAAAGGAACAAAGTCTTGATTTTAAGTGCAAGTACCTTATGTAATATCACAAGGAAATCTCAGAGTATGGTTGCTGAAAACAAGAGGATATCTCAGAAACACATTGTCAAAGTGGTTTCCACAAATAGATGATACAGGAAAAATGACGTTTGATCATAACAGATCAAGCCTCGATCCTCAATGTCAAATGACGTTTGATCACAATAGATCAAGCTTCGAACCTTAATGTCAAATGACGTTTAAACACAACGGTTCAAGCCTCGCACGACAACGTCAATAAAAGTTCATACAACAGGTATGATAGAGTTGGAACGTCTATTTCTAATATGTTTAAAGTCTTCCGTTTGTTATACCGATGATGTATCCGATTAAACATCAACAACACCAGATTCAACTTCATATACTTCAACTCTAGCAATCAGACTGTCACTGATGATCGGGACATTCGAATTGTAAATATTTTTATTTTTCTCTTTATTTTTTGATTTTTAAATATTTGTGAAAAAAGTAAATACAAATATATATAAAACCTAGCAAAAAAAAGCAATATATAAAATCTATAAAATCAAATCTAAAATAGGAATAATTTCAAAAATACAAAAAGATTCTTCTCGGACATGTATCTTGTGAATCGATAACATTTACGTACCATAGAAATGTTGATGTTACATCGACAGGGTGTGTATAACAGTTCGACCAAAGAGTTTCAAAATGCTTTCAAAACATGTCATTTCTTTTTTTTTCTCATGACGTATGTATATTTAAGTGGATCCGAAATCGAGACATCCCCCCCCCAAGAATGTAATAGGAGAGTGTACGCTTCAGTGCGCTTACTCTACAAATAGAAGAGAAGTCTTCTATCATGTGTTTTTTATAAATCGTTGAACACAATTTTTCAAAAAGAACTTTCAATGTCAAATTGTTTAGAATATAATTTGTGGTATATTTTCCATAAAAAGTGGTATTTGTTAAAATTGTGTGTTCAACACTCCCTTCCTTAAATAAATTTCAAAAGTGTGGTACTTACAATGTCATTTTATGTGGATTAATTTCTGAGGGAGAGCTTTTAAAACAAAGCCTTTTAATGTGTTGGGTACATCTCATACATGTCAATTTTATGTATCCAAACACATTTCGTGAAGTTAAAATGTGGATTTTTTAATGTCAATTAATAATATACATTGTTCACTAAGGCATCTCACTCCGTCTTCAACATTGTGTGGTGTCATATCATTTTTTCATTCTAATGTCAAGTTTTAATAAATCTTGGTATCCTACATATACTGTTGAAGGGGAGCAATAAAAAAAATGAATTCATGCAATATCGTGGTATAATTTTTCTCTCCATGGAATTTTTTATGTCAAAATGTTAATCAATTGGTATTTCAAATACTAAGGGATTTATTATTTTAAATAAGGGGAGAAAATATGATTAAAATGTGATATATAAGAATGTGATCTTTAAGACTCTAAATGCAACTCTTTCCTTCATATGTAAAACAATTTCGAATCTCATTGTGCATGTGTAGGGGGAGTATTTCAAAATGTCAGAAAAAGGTTTTTATGGTTCAATCTCTATACCCAACAACCAATTAATCTCACGACGTCAATGAAGTTATAAGGTGGTTAAGGTTAGATATAAGTCCTATGATCCAACCAGAAATGGAGAGATCTACCCAAGGACAATCCATAGTTAAAAATAGCAGTCCTTAGGTATGATTGGAGATGAATGTGAATAAGGGAAGAATGCCGACTAAGATTGAGCTAACACTGGAACAATCACAACAAGGTGTTAGTAATGACGTCTTGGTAAGCATTGAAGGGGTTGAATAATTAAAAAGAAATGTATGGATAAAGGGTGAAAACAAAGCAGCCCTCCAAACAACTTAGGCAGAAACCAGGTCAATACATAATCTATCAAAATCACAATGATGATTGTTGATATTGAAGAAAGCCGTCATAGACTCAGTGATGCAATGCACAACCCTTCCTAACCATTCGAGTTTCTCTCAAAAGAAACTTGTCTTATTTGTGACGGAGATACATACGTTATCTATTGACATCTCACTCCGAGATTGTTGATATTGAAAAGGTGGCAGTCTGCTCCAGTCTCTGATTACTAAAACCAAAATGCACAAATCGAGTCTAGAGCCAAGGAGAGATCAAATTATAAATCTTATTAGGACACAATGTCAAAATACACTTGTTGAACACCATAAAGTTCACAAGTTGTAACAAAAAGTCCTACGCATTATCCTTGAGATCTTGCCAGAACATCCTAGTGATACTTAAGTATTCACCGTGAAGATGGAAATCCTGCTTGAGCCAACATCAAACAAGCTCTTGGTAGGTGACTTGCGCGATTCTAGATGAATCAAACTTGTGTCAACTAGAAAGAAACGTTGGTGCGATTCTATGTGAATCAAACTTGTTCCAGTAAATGAATTGACGACTTAATCAGAAAGATAGTAACTATCTGATTCACTCTTACCGTGTTCTCTGCTTTGAGACACTCTGGTAACGAGAACGACTAGTACAGCTGCGAAACCCTGTCAAGAAGATTCATATGAATTCTATTTGATCACAGGCAATATTTATACTGATTAACAGGGAACCGTGGTTATTGCAACCGTATTTGACGAAGTGACAAAGACACTTTCGTCCATATCTGTTGTTTATCACTAACCTTTTAAATGAAAATTCAATCGTTGGTGTTGCAACCATGTACCAGCGAAGTCGGATTCATTACCACATACTCATACTCAAGCTTTCAAAGTCAATCATTCAGCATCAAGATTAGTGTACTTAAAACTCTCAAAGATCTTCAAAGTCAAATCAAGAACCATATTTTGGGAAGATTGTTAGACTTATGATAATATAAGTCAAACGAGAATGCAACAAGTATGAGTATGTGGGTCAAGAGCACAAGTTAATCATGAATAGTCTAATCAAGATGATTTCAAGTAATTAGCGATGATGCAAGATAAAGATCTCAAGAACTACAAAGTTAAAAGATAAAGGCTCAGATCAAGATCATATTGCATTGGAATGATAAAGCCATACAACAGAAAAGGCAAGACAAGCGAAACAAGAGGCAAAAAAAACTCAAACGTCATATCTTAACATTTAAGGAAGATAAGTTAAAGCAAGATAACCTCCATCAAGAACGTCAACGTTGGGAAGATAAAGAAGACCTCAACATTGGAGAAGATTGTTAGCTTTAATTATATTAAGTCAATCAAGAATGTTATCGGTATTATTAAGTCAAAGAAAGTCTTGTTAAGTAATAGGCTAGTCGTGTTAAATAGGCTTGGATTGTAATCTAATATTTTCCGTGTTTTAGGCTCAAAGCCCAAGAAAAGCCAAGCCCGGCCTAAGATAGAAAGCCCATACGCCATATGTAGGCAAGGGGTATAAATAGGACCCTCTCCACACATGGAGAGGGTGTTGGTTGTATTTTCTTTCATATGTAACTCACCAATCTTCTCTCTAATCTAATCTTTCTCTCTTGTTTCTCTTTCGACTTTCTCTCTCTATATTCCGTTATCTTTTTTCTAGCTTATTGCTTATTGGTATGGCTTATTGGTGTGATATGGGTTAAGTTATGGGATAATAGGTTACCGTTGGGTTAATACTATTGAGGGTGTTTTACATAAATACAACAGTTACTTTGATTGAGGGTTTCTTTCACTCACATAATCAATTTCGCTCTTTCAAATACTCTCAAAATCACAAATCCTAACTTAATTTCAATATCCATTCTCAAAAACTTAACATCTTATGGCGGCTTTGACAATTTGCTGATACTCACAACATGGTCGGGTTTTTGGAGAAAACCCACTAAAGTGCTGAGTTTGAGGAAATAGTAGATTTTCTGAATGCACACTCCATAAGGTATGCTTTGACTGTTAATCCTACTATATATGTTTCATGTATTGACCAGTTTTGGTCTACTGCTAAGACCAAACCATCAATAAAGAAACACAGATTCATGCGTTAGTCGATGGCAAGAAAATAGTCATAACTAAATCATCTGTTAGGAGAGACCTTCAATTATCAGATGAAGAAGGTATTAATTGTTTTCCAAATACTACTATTTTTTAAAACCTTACATTGATGAGGTATGAAAATCTTTTACAAAAGCTTACTTTTTATAAATCTTTCTTCTCCTCACAGTGGAAATTTCTAATTCATACCATCTTACAGTGTTTGAGTCCCCCAAAATCATACTGCTTGGAATGGAATTTGGTACTAATATAGATCTGTATTATTTGGTTTGGCTACAATATCAGACATTTAATTTTTCAAAATTGATTTGTTGTATGGTATGATTAGAAACTTGGATAATGCATCTAGCAAATTTTTAATGTATCCAAGGTTTGTTCAACTCTTTTGGAAAAGCAAATTGATAACCTTTCAGTTCATAAGAGGAAATACATTGCATCTTTTCACACTAAAAGATTTTTGCTAACATGAAAAGGATTGGAAAAGGATTTTCTAGTAAAGTAACACAATTATTTCCATTAATTGTGGTACAAAATCAATCTTAAATGGGTAAAAGGTTCAGCCATTCCCACTGATCCCCAACACACACCCACTTTTATTTCATCAACCTCTCAACCTCAAAAGACCAAAAAACCTAGGAAGCATAAGAGACAGGACACTGAGATTACCTACAGTCTAGTGGTACTACTGCAACATGTTTCAGATGAGGCTTTCTGTCTATAGGCGAGGATGTCAGATTGGTGAGGGCTGCCAACTACTGCTTCTAGCTTAGGAAGCAGAAGCAGGACAATGGTAAGATAGATAAAAGGACCAATCCAAGGCAACCTTAATGAACCAAGTTCATAGTGTGGTATATCCTAATATCATAACCAATGGGTTGATTCTTGGATCTGCTAGTTTCTAGGAGAGTGGAAACACTTGAGAGAGAATATTCTAGAGAGAGAATGTGTTTTCTTTGTAAATGGAAATTATGACTTGCTTGCCTCTTCCTAGTTGGATGATGCTATTATATATTGAGCTTACTTATACGGGTATTCGTAATGACTTAAAACGAAAAAACTACTTTTAACTATTTAATAACTACGAGCTATAATAAACAGAAAATACACGGGGTGACCGAGTCTTTTTCTAATATCTAACAATCTCCCCCTAAGGGAGGTCACCCCTGAAAATACCAAACTTTAATCACTTCAGTCTTTAGCTCGTAGACATTTGATCTCTTGTACATTTGTGATAGTAATCTTTTGATTCATCTTACGCTTGTCTTTGACACTGTGCTTTGAGCTTCTTTGAGATCATCGACCCAAACATAATCTGACATCATCTTGTAAGGATCGCCATCATTGTGCACTTGTGAATGAATTACATGACAGCGAGTTTGCGGGAAGCTCTTGACACCTTTAGAGGTCTTTCATAACATCATACACGTGTAGGTTTGTGTCCTTGGCATTTGTTATTTACTTGACATCTCAGGAACTGGACTATCCATCTCCATTCTCCATCTTAAGATATCCATGTAATGAAACAGTAGTACTAAAGAGAATAATTGATTGAAAAGACAGTCTAAGTGTTTCTTATGAAAGAATTTTGTAACACTTCGAGAGTTTTGATTGTTTTTCAAATGATAAATAACCGTCAATTCTTCTATACTGGAACAAGTTTGATTCACACAGAACCGCACCATTGTTTCTTTCCAGTTGACCAAGTTTGATTTCTTGTTAGAATCGCACAAAGTCACCTACCTAGAGCTTGTTTGATGTTGGCTTAGCAGGATTTCATCTTCCATTGTGAAAAGCTATAGTTTCACACGGTATGTTCGGCAATATCACAAGGATAATGAGTTGGACTCTGAGGATAGACTTGTTTCCCACATGTGTGAAAGACAAGAGAATTGGATTATGTATCCTAACGAGATAATTGGACGATCTCTTGGCTCTAGACTCATAGTGCGTTTTGGTTTTAGTAATCGGAGGCTGGGAGCAGATCTGCAAACCTGTTCAATATCAACTATCTCGGACTTAGACGTTTATAGTGAGAAAGTCATTAGTCTAAACGTGTTTAGTCTCGGAGAAATGATACAAAAATATTTTGAAGATTCTGAGTGGCTAGGAGGTTGTGCATTGATCACTGGGTCCTGATGTCGATACTTCCATGTCAGCAATCATCTTTGTGATTCTGGCAGCATTGAATTGACCTGGTTTCTGCCTAAAGTGAATGGAGGGCTTCTTTCCTTTACACCATTTTATCTTTATAATTTCTTCAACACCTCAGTGGCTTACCGCGACTCATAACTAGAACCTTGTTGGGTTTATTCCAAGTACTGATTCTCCTATATCAGTCGGATCTTTTCCTTTATTCTCGCTTTTACTCCATTTTCCATGTCATCCTAAGACTTCTACATAAACTAGGTGGATTTGTTTTTCCGTCCCCCTGGGTTGATCCCTCGGTTATGGCTGGATTCATTGGGAATAGTACCTAACTTACCACAACCATTATAACTCCAATTAATCAAAAATGCTAGATGGTCAGTCTTTGGGTATCAGTTCTCTTTCTATAAAACCAATTGAAATTCAATTAAGGTACTTACGATATAAAATATCAAAGCGTTTTAGTACCCGATTATTTTTGTCATTTTTTTTCAGAATATGCTCCCCATCACAATGTGCTCGGTATTCGAATTGTTTAGCACGTTTCGGGCGAGTATAAGAGTCCATCTTAATCACTGTTCTTTATTTATTACACATAATTTTAATCAAATTTTCCCCCTTATCAAAATTTTTAACCCTTTGACATTTTGGTATCAATTGATTTAATAGGTTATAAATTTGGGAGAAAAGTGTGTCCTTAACTCACAAGTCATGTATGAAACATATAACTGCTCCCCCTCAATCGTTGAGGGATATCAATTACTCCTACACTTAATCATCAAGAGATTAACTAGCTACTAATGTACAAGGTATATTATTCACAATAAGAAATAAGATTGACCTTTTTGATTTGTACATGGACGGGTGGGGAAGTCGTCACCGTTGTTCTGTTGATAAGCCTTGCTAATCAATATCTCTTATTCTTCCTCCACAAAGCGTTCTAGACTTCGATTGTAGATCATCTTCTGATCTATGTCTTGTCTCGATTGGGTGAATGAAGTCTTTGCTTCTTCTCTTGTCATCCTCTGAACCACTTTCCTAGTCTCCATGCCTGTTTGTACTAGTATATGATGAAAAGTCTTTAACCATTTGGTCCAGCTTTTAATGATTTGTCAACGTCCCATCAATAAACTTGTGAGCTCATTCAAGCCTAATCAGCACTTTCTTTGGATTATTTATGTCTCTGTAGACAAACTGCTCTTGGCTTAGGGACGATCGTTATAGTCTTCTTTGAAGTAAATATCTCGGCCGCATCCCAAATAGGACGTTCAGAGTTGATATTTGTTTTGATTAACTTTCCAATCCCGAGCTGTAAGTCTCCACACGATTCCGGTTATCACAGGTTCATATCCACATGTTGAACTGTTGTGTGAATGACTTGGTCTTGTCTGTCTTGTGGGCAGGATGGTTGAGCTTTTCTTGAATATGAGTTAGGAACAGATCTTCAAAAATCATTTGGATGAAGATTTCTTGAAATCATTTTCTGAGATCTTTGGACTATTGGTAATCAGCACGGCGTTAGAATTATTCCTTAGGTTATTGTATCCGTTTTTTTCAAATACCTTGACCATGATCACACTGAGAATTCGCTATCTGCGATCTGGACTGCTTCACGGATCAGAGGACTCCTATGTTTGTTGAATAGAATTCCTTCCTTTCTAAACCACCAGTGAGTGATGCCATAGCCGCCACTGCTGTCATATTTCGCGTTCACTCTCAACCCAACAAACGTTGAAACTATTGATTCAAGGCCGAAGTCTAGTAACGAAGCGGCTTTGAGCTTGGATATGGATAAGCAATTTTTCGCTCTTGTCATCCTGTCTAGCAGATAATCAGATCCTTATTGTAGAAGAATTGTCGGTTGGAATAGTTACCTGAACCTGGTGGTCCTCCTTAAGGGCTGTGGTTCATATATATTGTCTCAGAATTTGATGACCTCAGAGGATGTACTCAAATACTCCTTATTTGTCAGCAGCTTATGGCATTCATCCATGATGATATGAAAAAAAAGGCACTGTTCTTGTGTAAGGCTTTTTATACATGGTTGAAAGTTACGGTATTCTATATCATCTTTGCAGAGTATTTGATTCTTTCTGTTAGTCTGCAGGAACCATTTGAATGAACAACATATAAATAAAAAATGGGACCCAATATCATACGTCTTCCTTTGAAGCTTGTTTTCTCCGAAATTTAAACGCTGAGGCGCATTGCATTTCGCCCAGTTATGTTCTGGGTTCGGGAAATCATTAGGGGGGATACAAGGTTTCCATTCGGGTTCCGGCTGTAGCAGGTCTCTCGCTTTTTGGAATCGGCTTAAACTTGTAAGTGGTCGACATCCTTGGAATTGGGGAGCGTTGTCAGTTGTCCTCTATTATCTGAGACCATTCCCTTCATCCTGCTTTGAAATGTCATCTGTAGATTGTTCTGACGTGTTCTAATTCGGGGATCGTTTATGCATCGTTGAGTCCAATCCTAGCCTCTATTGTGTTAGTGATCTGCCATCAATTGAGGAGAGAGGTTGATGTTGGTTTGGATGCAGATGCCTCAGACTCCTTGGTTTCTTTGTAACTTTGGTACACTCAGCTTTCAGAGGTGGTTTTAGCTGACCCAGAAGCCGGCAGAATCAGATCCCCTCTCTTTGTTGATCTACCCTGTTTTTTGATAAGCTGATGGGCCTTCATCAGCATCATCGTCTTCATCTATCATCACTTTCATGCTTTCTCTTTTGTGGTCTTTTAACCTTGTCTGCAACTTCCTTATCCATGCGTCTTCATCTGCTTTATCAATGCTTCCATGAGAGCATGGTATAGACGTAGTTTGGTCGTGTTTTGTTGGCAGACTTCTTCTTATTCATGTGACTGAAGAGAGTACTTTTTAGATCAAATTCTTCAAGATCAACTTTATCAGTTGACCTGATGGAGTAAGTTGAATCTTGTTTCTCCTCATCTTGTTCCTTTTGGCTTTGATAAAACTCCTTCGAACTCTTTTCAGATTTCTTGATTCTTGACAGACTCGGGGCCAGGTTAACACAGAGTATTTCTCGATTAAATCGGCAGTGTGTCGTTCAAGAACCTTGAGGAGAGCATCATCAAGTTTTGTTCCTAGATAAGTATCAACAGCCGTAGGAACTTGGGATCTTATTGAAGCCAACACATCAGCCGAGAGATCAGTCTTCTTCACTTCAGACATCTCTTGCTCCAATTTTGCCACTCTTAACTGAAGGGCGATGAATGGAGTAATTTCAGGGAGAGTGGGTGGTGATTGTAGTAAGTTCCGTGTTGAATTGTGGAGGAGTGACCAGTAAATGACGGCTTAGAAATGAGAAATCCTCTGTTGAAAGGGAACAATCACTGGAGGAGTTTTGAAGTTACTGTCTGATGGAATTGAATCAGGTATGGTGGTTTCAGACTACTCTCTGATCTTAGATTTCTCCTGGATCCTTCATCGGTTGGTTTGTCATGAAGAAATTGATCCCAAAAAGTTTAAACGTATGTTCATTGAGATTTTTCATGGAAGGCATTAGAAACCAGAATGACTTTCAGTTTATACATTGTTGACACGTTCGTTCTGTAATGAGGCTTCAGATTTACATGAACTTCGGGTAGGCTATGTAGCGAGGAATTCATCATCCATGTGACATCAGGGATTTGGTCCAAGGCAAGAGACACATGTTAATTTTCCAATGTCTGATCCAGTCTGTGGTATTCTTTTCATCGGCTACAGGGTCTGGTCCAGCCAAAGCCTCATGCGCCTTTACAGGGACTGATACAGGAATGCTTACTCCTGATGTTACGGTAGACGAGTCTACTTCACCTTGATCTTGATCACCTTTAGGAGCAGCGGTTTCTGTTTCACTTTCTGTTCGTTCTGAATCCGACGTGGATGAAGATTCATGGATCTCTTTATCTGATGTGTCATCATCGGGTTGAGAAGAGGGTCCATGTTGTCGAATAGGAGGACGTTTGATCACGCATTAGCAAGGATAAATCGATCAGTAGTTCTTTTCTTCTTTGATGATCGATCAGGGAAATGAGCTACTTGTTCTTTCAGTTACAACGGCCTTTCCCTTTCCCACTACTTCATGCAGTTTGGGAGTTGCTTCTGACACTGGATCCCTGATTTTTACTCCTCCAATAGGTGCCCGACCTTGTGGCAGAAAGGCTGGATCCATGCTAAGCTTGATAGCACGTTCCAGGTCTGCATCATCACCTTCTCCTTCTCCCTTTTCTTGAGGTGTTTCCAAACTCAACTTCTTAGCCAGTTCAAGATCAGGATCATCATCTTCTCTTTGAGGAATAGATTCTTGTTGAGCTTCATCTTCTTCGTCAACAAGTTGGAAAGCAGGCTTTCCCTTTCTAACTTTCTGTGGAAGCTTACGCTTGGAAGGTTTCTTTGACGGAGGAGGAGCTGGCTTGGTTTGTTTGACTGGTGTGGTGGTTGTCGGCTTTTTGGGAGTAGCACGCTTTGTTGCTGGTTGCACGCTTGCACTTTCTTGAGGGGTTTTCTTTGTATTCTCAGCAACCATTTTCAGATACTTGGGATAATAAGAGGATTGTTGAATGGCTTCAGTTATCAGGGGATCGGGAATTGCCATTCCAAACACTTCAACTGACTCACCTTTAGGGATAAACTTGAGATTTCCTAAGATATAATCATCTCCAGTGTGATGAACAGCAGAATCAGGACGTCGATGGATGTTGTTATTACTTGCCAAGTAGTAGATTATCACTTTGGAAAACCGTCCATAAGGGATGAGGAGAGGAGTTACTTTCTTCTTTGGGTTCTTCAGACTGGCTTTGTGGCTTGCTTTGTGTGAGAAAAATGTCTGGATCCCTTGAGTAAACTCTTCCCATATCAGCTCTGCATGATCAACATTAGTTTGAGTGACGATTCCCCACAGCATTTGCAGAACTGGGTGTCTGGGTTTGTCACTGCCAGAAGTCTTTCCTGTCAAGCACTGGTTGAGCAAGGATAGAATTGCCCTCCAAGGTTGATACACATAATTCACCCGTATACTGGAGACAATTTCTACAGGTTCAGGATATCCCAGCTCATTAACAAAATCAATCACCGTGTCACCAGACGGAGGTAACTCAAATGGGTGAGTTGGGTTGACAGGAGTAATCGCTAATGCCTTTCTGAGAAGATCAGCACTTAGATCGAACCATTGTTCATCAAGTTGACAACTATAACCCCCAGTCTTCTCGTTATATGACATTGTCTTCCAGAACTGTTGCAGGTAGATAGCAGGAACATTTGCTGAGGCAGTGAATGCTTGGAAGAAGTTGGTATTACTCAGGATGTCCACTGATATCTGAAAGATGGGGTTCTTTTGAATCTTTTGTGCATTGAAAAGTAGGTTGCTTTTCCCGATTGTTAACCACTGAGAGCGAGGTACAATCTGCTCATCTGTTCTTGTAGGAGGTTGAGCGGGAACATTTTGTTCTGCCATCGTATTCTGCAAAAGAGCATTTAACAAAGAAGACAAACATTGCAGAGAAACGAAGTTAGAGAGAACGTTAGCATTGATAAAAGTCATGTAACTGCACGATTGATTAAAACAGTTGTAACTCTGGTTTGATTAAAATCTACTAATTATCCAACAGGATCAATTACTTGTTAACTAAGCCCGGATGGGGTTTAGAAAAGCAACTGGGTCATTCGAATGGGCCTTGATAGATTATTGGGCTCAAATGGGTCAAAATATGAAATTTAGCCCAAACCGCCGCTAGGCAGAATGCCAACTCGCCGTTAGGAGAATTGAGCAAACCGCCGCGAAAATATAAAATATTCGACCAAACCGCCGAGAGACGGCGGTTTACCTGTTGGATTAAAATAATAGAAAAATTATGGCAACCCGCTGTTTAGACAACCCGCTGTTAGACAACCCGCCATAAGGCAACCCGCTGTTTAGGCAACTCGCTGTTGTCAACCCGCCGTGTTGTCAACTCGCCGTATGACAACTCGCTGAAGTCAACGAGCCGCCGTTTAGGCAACTCACTGTTCACCCGCCGTTTTTTATTGACAACTGCCGCTGTTGTCAACCCGCCGTTTAGGCAAACTTTCTCGATGTTGTCAACCCGCCTATGACAACATCGCTGTTGTCAACCCACCGTTTAGCAACAGTCGCTGTTGTCAACTCACGCCCTTATTACAACCGCTGTTTGTCAACCCGCCGATTTACAACTCGCTGTCGTCAACACACGTCCGCCGTTTATAAACCAGCGGTTGAGTAAATTATGAATAAAATAATAAAATCACCAACTCGCTGATAAGACATCAAAACGCAACTCGCCATCGGAGCCGTTTCTTAAGGAAAATTCAAACCCCGCACCTCTTATTACAATACTAATCACATCCTTAGGCATTCCTAGGCTATCCTACGCATCAGACATACATTATATCCTACTTTTTCTTTTTACAAGTCAACCCGCCACTAAGAATCTTGGGCGAATCATTCGTTTTTGTTTGAGATAGAAAACGACTCATCAAAACACATTAATATATGCCTTATGAACACTTCCCAGCAACTAGATCACATCTTACAACACTACATTGGCATTTACATCTAAAAACGACCCTAGATCTATTTATCTACACTTTTTGATGTGTTTTCGATCGATATCCATTGATACACACATAAACTAGATGATAAGAATTAAGGTTCGAAGATTACCTTTGCAATAAACACTGAAAAACGGCGATTTGATACTTCGATCTTGGCGGCGAGTTGTGAGTGTGTGAGAGTGTGTTTTTTTTCTTTGACCGTTTTTTCTAACTTTTGACCAAATGGCAACTCGCCGCCCTTCTTATATTTCTAAGTTAGAAACATGACAGTTTTAGTCCCTTAGGTTTCCTTCTTCTTTTAATTTTTGTTTTAAGTATTTCTAAGCGTTCTAAATTAGCAATTGGCCACTTAGTCCTATGTGGTTTAATAAGGCTAGGAAAACAAAGAGCAGAATGCTTTTTACACCCTCAGCAATTAACAACAATAGATAACTTTTTGACCTTTGAGTTTAAAATAATTAACTCCCCTTCAATCTTAACCAAAAGAATACAACAACCATTTAAGATTAGACTTTTATAGCAACCAACAGTCTTTTATCACCCCTTAGATTTTTTCACATTTACTCTCCCCCTCAAACAACGACCCGGTTTCTATTGAAAGAGCTGTAGTCGTTGATTGAGATGAAAAGATCAGGCGAACAGCTCCCTCATCACCATTGTATTACTTTGCTCGCATAAAGCATGGATATAAAGTAATACATGCTCAGACATTAAACCGGGTTGCAATTTGAAGTAATTGCAAGCCTTTTAGTAATTCCAAATGACTTAAAAATATTTCCTAAGTATTTTTTAGACTTATTTATAAATATATATATATATATTTATTTATTATTTTTTTTAACTATGTACAAAGGATATATGAAGGCATTTGGTTTACTCATCCTCTCCTTCTTGAAGACGTTTGAGAGTTTCAGGGGTCAAACTCTTCATGCCTAGGCATGGAAGAAGAAATTCGAACCGTTCTCTTGGTAAGGCTTTGGTGAGAATATCTGCAAGTTGATAATTCGTTTCTACGAAGTAGAGTTCAACCACTCTATTTTCCACTTGCTCTTGGATGAAATGGTGCCGTATGTCAATGTGTTTGGAGCGAGAGTGCTGGATGTTGTTATAGCACAAAGCAATAGCACTTTTGTTATCACAGTACAGAGGAATTTTATTGAAGTCAAATCCGTAGTCTTTGAGTTGTGATCGCATCCAAAGGATTTGAGCACAACATCCATACATGGCGATGTATTCAGCCTCTGTAGTTGATATTGCCCATGCTTCGTTGTTTCTTTGATGACCAGCTAACCAATCTATCTCCAAGAAACTGAGCACTTCCCGACGTACTTCTTCTTGAATCTTGACATCCCGCATGATCTGCATCTGCATAAGCTGTTAGTGCACAGGCCGTTGTCGTTTCGATAATACCAAGACACCATGTTAATGGTTCCTTCAAGTACCGAAAGACACGTTTGGGATAGCTTCAAAGTGCTTATTTGGTAGGCCCTTAGTCTGAAATCTAGCACACATGACAAAACAGCGAATACAAGGTCGGGTCAACTGGCTGTAAGGTACATTAGGGAGCAACCATTCCCCTAAATCGAGTTTGGTCAACGGAATTCCCCAGAGAATCCTCATAGCCAGTTTCAATCGTCCACCATTTGTGTATCGACAGGGTCAGAGAGATCCATTCCATATTTCTTTAAGGTTTCGAGAGCATATTTCGCTTGGTTAATAAAGATGCCTCCAGGACTTTGAGAAACTTGTAGTCCTAAGAAAAACGACATTTATCCCATCATCGACATCTAAAATTTGGAGCTCATCTCGTTTGAAAAAAATGTTACACGCATTATGATCTGTTGAGGCAAAAATGATGTCATCTACGTATATTTGAACAAGTAGAATATGTTTGCCTGATTTGCGTATGAATAGCGTTGGATCCACGCGCCCTTGAAGAAATTGTTGGCCAACAGGAACTTTGAGAGGGTGTCTGGTATGTGCTTAAATACACATACCTTTTACCTTTAAAAACGAGCTAAAATAACCAAAAACGGACTTAAAATGCCAAATATATGCTTGTTTTGCTAATTGTATTGTGCAGGAACGGATAACCAAGAAAAGGACGAAAAACAAAGCCAAAACGACAAAACTGGACTCGGAATGGAAAAGACTGTGAAAGACAAAGCCAAATCAAAGCCGGAAAGTCAATCAAGTCAAAAAGTCAACAGAAAAGTCAACTGGTCAAAGACAAAGTCAACCCAAGTCAACCCCGAGGCCAAAGTAAAAAAATATAAGTTTAGGGACTAAAAGTGCCAAACCCCTAAACTTATATGTGAAGAAGAAAAGAGGAAAAGAAAAGAGAAGGGCCAATTTGCCAATTGCTCAAAGTGACAAGTGGGGGGGCAAAACTGCCAACTCCCCTAACTTGTACACACCAAGGACGAATTGTGCAAAGAGTTATATAACTCTTGGGGACTTGTTTTGCCAAGTCCCCAAAAGTTATATAACCACAAGGACTAATTGTGCAAAACCTCATATAACCTAGAGGGACCATTTTTGCCAAGTACCGAAACTTTCACTCTGTTATACACTTAAACCGTTTTTCCCGCCTTGTTTTCCCCCCAAACACAATCACGGGTCTATAAACCCGTTTTTACCCCATAGACCTTCACCACCACCATGGATATTCATTTTCCCCCTCCTCCACTACCTTTCCCAGCTACAAATGTGCCAAGTTGGCAATCCCACACCCCCCAAGGTCTATTTCGATGGCCAAGATTGAATTTTGAAGATTGAAGGGCCAAGATTAGAGGTTTAAACCACTCACAAAACAAACACATCCCTGTTTGTGTGTCTACAAACAAGCACAACAGCAAGAGAGAAGAAAAGAAGACCTAGTTGTATATTTTTGGCTATAAAAGCCTTGTAAGCCATTGTGGCAAGAGAGTAGTTTTTAAGTTAGTTTTTAAGTCGTTTTTAGTGTAGCTTTTTAATAGTTTAATTGTCTTTAAAGCTATTTTCTTTTATGTAATTCTAATTCTCAGTTTTAATGAAAAGTTAAGTTATTTTTACTCAATAAGCTCTCAATAAGCTCTTTTGAGCTTATTCTTGTTAATAAGCTTAAATTCAGCTGGAAACTTGTTAAAAGTTATTAACTTACTCACTTAAATCCATTTACATCAAAACAATGTCATTTGAGCACATGAAATTCACTTTGGAAGCTATTTGGAGTAATAAGCCACAAAGAGCTTATTGAGCTTTTAAGCTCAGGTTTAGAGGCTAAGGAGCCATTAGGACAGGGTTTTTAAGCCACTCACTCAGAAAGAGTGGCTTGGTTCTGAGACAACAAAAATCCAAGGTTTCAATTCTCTATTTTCACTTAGCTTATCTTTTAGCTTAAGGCATTAGCTTATTTGCTTTTTATCTTTGCAAATACATTAGTTTAGAACTGTTATTTGGCTGTTTTAAGTTTTTATTGCATAATTTTGTGTTATATTAGCTTATCTCTCAATTCTGTCATATTTAGTGTAATAAGCTAGCTGAGAAACTAGCTTATTTTTCTTAATAAGCTAGGACTTTTAGTGTTAAAATAGTTTAAGTAGGTCAATATAAGTAAGAGTAGATAAAAAGTTTTAAAAGTTTTAGTGTTAAAATAGATTTTAAAGTCACTATTGGTTTGACAGTTTTAAAGTAAAGGGGTGTTTGGCATAAGCCTAAAAACGGGTCAAAATGTTTTGACTTTGGGTTAAGGTCACTTAGTTACTTTGAGCTTAAGTTTTAAGCCTTATTTAAAGCCTTTTCAAAAGTTTCCAAGGTTTTAAAATGGTTTTCTAAAGTTCTTAAAACTATTTCATCACTGTGAGGTTTTTAAGAAACCCACAAGTGCTTATTTGGTTAAGCACTTGTGGTTTAAGTTTTAGCACTAAAAGAGTGTGTTTTGAGTGTCCAAAAAAAGGCTGTCAAAAGTCTTTTGTCTCTTGACTTTGGTAAGTCAAAGTTCACCAAGGTTTGTAGTATCGCAGTTTTTAAAAACCATTGCCTTTTTCACCACAAAATAACAAGTAAAAATATATTTTTAAAGTTGAAAAATTGGTGCACAAAACCCTCTTCATAGGGTACTTCAATCTGTTTTGACCTTATTTGTGCTTTTAGGAGCTTATTTGACAGCTTATATAAGCTGTCAAATAAGCCCTTGAAATTAGCCTTAAAGCTCCCCTGGTGCAAAGGGGAGACTTTAGGCTTAATTTCCTCAGCCTTTAAGCCAACTTAAGCCCAAAGAATTGGCTTATTTCAAGAGCCAATAAGCTCTTGTTTAAGTCCTCAAAGTTTCAGACTTTGAAGAGCTTATTTGTTGCTTAAATTTTAAGCTACCAAAATGCCTTTGGCTGTTTTGAGCCCCTTAGGCTGAGGAATTGCTTATTTTTTTGATTCTGGCTTATTGAGCTTATTCCATAAGCTCCCTTGTGTTCTTACAGCTTATTTAGATTAGATAATTAGTTGTTAAGCTTATTTTGCTTTTTTCTAGCTTATTTGTCCAAGCCTTAAGCATTTTAGCCTTTTAAGCTCATTTTAAGCTTTTCTGTCATAATAAGCTTCCCACAGCTTATTTTATTTAGCTTTTCCTTTCCTTTTTAGCTTATTTAGGTTAGTTTATACCCCTTTAGCTTATTCTGTCTTTTTGTCTTTCGCTTTAATTCGACCCCAAGTCTAATAAGGACTTAGCTTTTTTTTTGCCTTTTAATCCTAAATAAGCCACTTATGTCCAACTTTAAGCTGATTTTTCAGCTTATTTAGGCCTTTTCA
The DNA here is from genome assembly GCA_026074375.1 of Tanacetum coccineum. Lineage (NCBI taxonomy): Eukaryota > Viridiplantae > Streptophyta > Magnoliopsida > Asterales > Asteraceae > Tanacetum > Tanacetum coccineum. The sequence continues at coordinate 67,827 of BQNB010004209.1, forward strand.
GAAAAAACTCTAGTTGACAAAGTTGTTAAGCCCCACGAGCTTAACAACTTTGCTTCTTTGAGTTTTCAAAAAAAAGAAAAAAAAGGGGAAGACACTTGGCCCGGGTGAGCAAGACTCGAACCCGGGACCAAGCGATACATCCCCTCTTTCACTCACACACTCTACCACTGCGCCCTTGGGTCTTTTTCGTTATAGACTCAAGGGCAGTGGTATTTAAAGGGGTTTTGCCCTTTAAGCTTAATAAGCTGAAACAGCTTATTTCGGGGCTTATTCCTTTAGCTTATTTTTGTTTCTTATTTTTCGTAGGATTCTTATAGTGTCTAGTATTTTCTATAAAATTTTCAGAATTTTTCGTAAACATTTAATATTTTTTATAATTTAATTTAGTTTAAACTTTTAAAAATTCATAAAAAAATACAAAAATTGTCAAAAAAAATATTTTGCTTTTTTAGAAAATTTTCTTTTGTCATCTAGTTTGTAGGAAAAATATAAAATTTTTCGTAGGGTCATTTTTACAACTTTTTGTCGTTTAAAGAACGGGTCCGGGTACGGGATTTTGTTTTGACTCGTTTTTGGGTCAAACGAACTCCGTTTTCGGTCTAGTCTTTTTCATTCTTCGTTATTTGATCCCTAGAGTAGTTTAGAAGCAAAAATTTCTTCGTAGGGTTATTTTTAAAGATTTTAGGTTTTTCCCCCTTTTGTTCGGGATTCGGGCTCTCGTTTTCTAGTTTAATTTCGTAATTTCTAGGTTTTTCTTAAACGTTTTTGTTTGTTATTATCTAATTTGACTTTTCCACACTCTCAATTCAATTCTCTCCTTCAAACTCAAATCTTCGACTGTATCGATTCTCCAGTCCAGCCTCGTTGGGGATAAACGACCCGGGAAAACTCTATACTACTTCTCGGTTTTATTGATCTTGTTGATTTTTAGACTTATATATATTTTATATTTTATAATATATTATATATTTAGTATAAAACCGACAGATCAAGTACCATCCATTAGCAATGTATGAACTCCACAATTTTCATACAGTTTCTAGCTAATCAGAGTCCAATCATGTTGATTACTCCAAATTTCATCCTCTGCATTTGGTTCAAACATTACCTTGAGATCTCCCTAAAGCAGCAAATTATAACCTTTTGGAGTATTGTCTTCAAATCTTTTCATCACCAATCTGTGCAAATCCACCAAATCTTGTCTATCAAACTTTCTCAGCATACTGAATAATGATTTGTGATAACTAGTATTCCTATCTGCTCTGATTATCTTATAGACATGTAAATCTTCCATATCAACATTCCCTAAGTTCTGAGATTCCCAATCAACTATAGGGTACTTAGCAGACAAAATCTCTGGATCCACAGTCTCTTCTTTATCTGGAACAACTGTTAACCACATTCTCAACTCTTCATTTTCATGTTCATAGTCTGCTGCTACGTCTTCATCACTCTTTGCATATTCTTGTTCTTTCATCATCTTTTGTTTCTTAGAAGATTTCTGTTTAAGTGCTGAATCTGCAACTCTCTTTATTCTTTTGCCTTTCTTTCCTACACTCTCAGGCTCTACTGATTTCTTTTCTTCCTTTTCAGAGTCCATAGGAACAAAATCATTTATCCACTTTTGTTCCCTTTCATACAATCTCTGGAGCTCCTCATAACTTTTTCCTTTCAGTTGATTGTGATTAAACTTACCCATATTCTTTAGATATGTAATCATCATGTTCCTTAGCTGACTTTTGGTGGGTGGTTTACTTCTGATCTTTGCAGCCCTTTGAGCAGCGCTAAACTTTCTTTGTGCTGCTATTGTTTCTACCAAAAATTATGCTCTTTCTTTAATGGTGAACTGCTCTCCTTCTTCCTGTTGGAGCCTTGCAGCAAACAAAGCATCAACATTTATGCTGGCTTGAATAGTATCATACTCTTCATAAGTGCAGCTATAGAGGCTTCTTCTTGTACTGCTCTTTCTCTTTGTCTCCTTTCTACTTGAGCCAATTCCTCTTGATGCAGTAACTGAGCCAACTCTGCATCTGCTTAAAGTTGCAAATCACCTTGATCACTCCTCTTGATTTTCACTGGAGGATCAGGCTCTACCATTATACCTTTACCCTTGTCTTTAGTGTCTGGTGGTTGTGATGGTGGGGGTGTTGTTAGTCTTCTTTGTTCTTGTTTAGTATCAGTGATCACCACTGAAGTTGGTCTCGGTAAATAAGATGGTCTTGTTCTTGTTTGTCTAATGGCTATCAATGTGTCAGCCATTGTTACCATCCCATCTTCTAAAATACCTATTGAAGTCCCAACAGCACTTGTAGA
>BQNB010004209.1:73364-109248 GCA_026074375.1 Tanacetum coccineum
TAGACCTCGTAATTAAAAGCACGAAAAGTAAATACTAGCACCTCACATAAGTGTTTAGGATTCTCTCTTTCACTCGGGTGTATAATAAATTATACAAAAGGGGGAAACAGAAAATCAACACTCATTACTTGTCATAGCATATAAATTACCATAGGCTTGGTAAAGGATCAAACCTCTACCGTTAGGCGTAAGCATTGTTTATTACTATCTAAGAGGTCTTTTTAAAGGTGTTGAGACCTAATTATAGGCTTCATAGATCGTTTTGCCCATCTAGGATATAGTAACATTGAATTATATAAAGCACAACAGAATAACAAATAACATCAATGTTATGAACAAGGTTTTTATTCATAAACTATATCCCCAAGATCAAATGATCCTTGAGGCTAAACTAACTAATACACTATTCGACTTTAATCAGTCGACTATGCTATCTAGATAACTAACTACTAATAAGCTAACTATTAGACTCTCATTGGAGAGATCTAACTATGATGGATAATAAAACTATTCACCCTACCTCTCTTTATATACTAGAGAGGCTAGGGTTTACAAGAAAACCTAGCTTTGATATGAAGCTAACTTAATATTGCACATTAAGTCCTTGTTGTTTCATCTTTCTTCTTTTCTTCATATGTGGTTTTGTAATCATCAAATCTCAAAACCCAACAATCTTCCCCTATTTGATATTACAAAACAATCTTCATGTATGAAACAATCTTCAAAGCTTCCCCTTGAAATAAGATCTTCTTGTACATGTCACCACTTTAAAATAAGCTGCAAACCATATAGTCTTCTTCCCCTTTTTGTAATCATTAAATAGGGGTCATCTGTAGATAAGCAACTTGTGAACACTTCCCCTTAAGTGGTACATGTAGATGGTTAAACATGTTAACAATAAGCTTCCCCTGAAAGTATGCTAACCATCTCTTGAATCTCGAACTCAGTAGGCTCCAAGTGGTAATTATTGATGAAGAAAAATGAGTATAACCCATATGTTGAAGAAGTAGAATTTCCCAAACTTGTGTCTTATGTCTTGCACTATTCACATGACGTCAAACTTATACCAAGACCAAAATATAAGTAGATCGCAATCTCTTGACAAAATCCTCATTTATCCTATAAAATGAGACACTGAGCACAACAACGTAACTCCTTAAAGTGATAGCAAATGTACGTAGTAAGCATCATAAGGTAGATCGTACACCTTTGCTAGATTCATCAAGTCTTCGTCACCAACAATTAAGCACAAACAAGTTATCTTTAAAAGTCATAGCCTGCAAAACTATACTTTAAGATATGATAAGACACGCACCTGTGAAACCCAACTACAACATCAAATAGGCAATAACCAATTTTCTTCAAAATAATCCCAAAAACGAGCCACTATTTCATCATTGTTCGAGATCCAAACGCGTCCGTGTTGTCCCATATCGGACAAAGCTAGCAGAATTAACCATAAGCCTAGCAGACTTAACTGAGTAATGCTAGCAGAATTAACATTCAAACCAAATAGCAACACTTTTTCTGTCCCAAAGCTGTCACTATGTTAAACGAGCCGTAATAACTTTGAAGTCCAAACATTATTAACCATTAACAAAGACCAAATTACCCAGATGCAACCTCATACGTCCATAAAAGCCTAATAAATCATATAATCTCAAACAATTGCAACCTGCTGTTGTAACATCCTTCAGACCCAAAATTTTTGACCATATTAGGGTTTAATGAAAAACCCTAGTTTTCACCATCTTGATAATAATCATAATCGTCTCCCCTTTTTTAAAGTATAAAGACAACACTTTAAAAGTGTCCCAAAAACCCAAAAATCACCAGATTCGATCATATCTTATTACAGGAGCACGAACCTTCTTTCCATCATGAACACGACTTCAAAACAACCTTGTAACATCCTAGATTGAGAGCCACGTGGCTCTGATACTAATTGTTGAGTTTGAATAACTCCTTAGATCGTTGTAAGCTCAGGTTGTTTAGACCTTATCTAGGATAATGATAACAATGAACATAAAGTATATGCATAGCGGAATATCATAAGAACATTGATATCAAACAATGTTTTTTTCATTCATTATCATACACGTATTAGCCCCAATACTACAATCGATCAACTGTAGACGCGGATTTATCTACAAACTAACAAAGATCATGATCCTTGAGGCTTAACCAACCAAACCTCTATGCTTTCACATGCCTAAAAGACAACACACACATACCTTTTCTAGACGTCTACATCTTGTGCACCCACTTAAACTACACGCCTGATATCTCTTTATATAATAGAGATATCTAGGTTTACAAAGGATAAGAACAAATAAGATTAGGAAACTATAAATCAGCATTAAATACTATTTGACTAATCTTCAATCAACATTAATGTTGATCTTTATCTTTTAGTTGATCTTTATCTTATACTTGAATGAGGAGATCTTCTAGGAAATCTTCAAAATCTTCCAAACTCTTGAAGAATATCCATCCATTCATTGCGTTTGAGCCCTTTGTTCATTCTTTTATTCTCTTTGTCCCTCATCAAATCTATAATTCCCAACGACTTGTGCTAAAGCAATAACCCTTATGCCATATTCGCTATATGCCAAAATTATTCTCTCAAAACTCTTAAACCCCTGTCCAAAAAAGCGTAAAGATACCGAACAGCTCATACTAATACCCTGTTGGAAATAGCATGAAAATATGCGTTTGAAGTGGTAAAGTTCACACTTAGCCTTGCTGATTTCGTTATTCTCAAAATGAAAGAAGATAGTAAAGTTCCACTCATCTTAGGACGACCATTTCTTCACACTGCTGATGCAGTAATTCAAGTTAAATAGAAACAACTCAACCTTGGAGTTGGAACTGAACGAATGAATTTCAATATCGATTCTACGATGAAACACTCTTATTCGAACGATGAGATACCTGTTTCAGTATCGATGAAATCTTAGAAGAATATTTCGAAGCTCTTTTAGACGAAGGTAGTAAAATTCTTCATTACATCGAAGGAACCCTTCACGTAGAAAAATCTTTATAGAACATTGATGAAATTCAGGCAATGACCACCGATAACACTCTGACTCTGTGAAACTGAATCCGACCAACCCAGAAGATACACCATTCCGCGAAAAATCACCAGCAAAACTTGATATAAGAATTCCAAACATCTTTTTTGAAGAACCTCCTACGGATCTCGAACTTAAAAAACCTCTTCCAGATAATCAGGAATATGTAAAATCCTGGAAGAACTCTCTTTTAATCTTCCTGTTTATCATATCATCTTTATCTATCCAAAGAAAAGAAAACAAACTCAACACTGTATCTTAAAAAAGCACAACAAGCCTTTGCTTTGAAAACGACGATACATTCCTCGGTATTTACCCAACATTCTGCAAACACAAATACAACTTCTGGATGATAAGAAACCCGTTGTCCAAAAACAGAAGAAGGTAATCAAAACATGCAAGAAGTTTTAAAAAAGAAATCTGAAACTCCAGGATACCGTAAAAATTTAACCAATAGCCGATAGACCGTTGTGCTTAGTTCTACCCACTGTGTACCAAAGAAAAGGGTGGTATAACGGTTGTCCACCAACAAATGAGAACTGTACCAACAAGAACCATTACTGTATGGCGTAGTATGCATCATTATCGTAACTCAATGAAGCAACCCGCAAAAGATCATTATCCCTTACCATTTATGGATCAAAGATAAGAAAGAAAAAAAAACATCGCGGGAATAAATATTTCTTTACCCCTCGATGTGATTTTTTTTGGGAAGTTCAAATTCCTATCGATCCTAATGATCAAGAAAAAACAACAACATGTGTCCTTTCGGAACATACGCTTATAGGCGAATCATTTTTGTCCAAGTAAAGCTCATGCCACATTTCGAAGATGTAAATGTTAGGTAATCTTTCACGATATGATCGAAGAATCCGTCGAAGTATTCATGGACGATTTCTCCGTCTTCGAAAACTCTTTCGACACATGCCTTAATAATCACGATAAAATGCCCCAACGTTGTAAAGACACTCATCTCGTCTTAAACTGGGAAAAATGTCACTTCATGGTCAAAGAAGGAATTGTGCTCGGATACAAGGTGTCTAGTACAGGACTTGAAGTCGACAAAGCAAAGATCGATGTAATCTCGAAACTTCCACCCCCTACTAATATCAAAGGTGTTAGAAGCTTTTCTCGACATGCCCGGTTTGACTCGTTGAAAATTGCTCGACCATCTAACTAAACGCTCGAAAAAAGACACTACCATTTGAGTTCAATGGGGAATGTCAAAAAGCATTTGAATCTTTGAAAGAGAAACCACATGTGCTCCTGTGATACGTAAGCCAAACTAGAAAATTCATTCCATTAGAACTTATATATGATGCAAGTGATTCTCTATATGGAGTCTTAGGTCAAAAAATGGTAAAAACCTTCAACCCAATCTAGCTTCGCAAAGCAAAACCCTTAATTTTCGCTCAAACAAAAATACACTGAACTGAAAAAGAACTTAATGTCTTGTAGTTTTTGCATTTGACAAATTCAGATCCTATCTTATTCTCTCAAAAACTATTGTTCACACTGATCATTCAGCTCTAAAGCACTTATTTAAAAAGCAAGATGCTAAACCACGCCTTATTCGATGGATTTTTTACATTCTTGCAAAGAATTTGACATAGAAATCAAAGATAGAAAAGGAACAGAAAATGTTGCAGCCGATCACTTATCCCGAATCGAAAATGATGAAATAAGCGATGATAGTGAAGTAGATGATAACTTTTGCGGAGAAACTCTTATGGAAATCAACATTAATGAACCATGGTTCGCAGACTTTGCAAACTACCTAGTCGATAATATTATACCAAAAGGAATGACATATCAACAAAAGAACAAATTCTTCTCTGACCTCAAACACTACTTTTAGGAGGAACCTTATCTCTTCAAAGTATGCTCCGACAGTATGATCAGACGTTGTATATCTGGACCAAAAACCTGAACCATTTTAGATCAATGTCACCACAGATCAATAGGTGGGCATTATGGACCAAACATAACTGCTAAAAAAGTCCTTGATTCAGGATTTTACTAGCCAACAATCATTAAAGAAGCTCATACTCTAGTCTGCTTATGCGAAGCATGTCAAAGGACCAGAAATATATCAAGACGTAATGGAATGCCCTTAAACAATATTCAAGTATGTGAAATTTTTGACATATGGGGTATCGACTTTATGGGACCATTCCCAAAATCATATAAGTTTGAATACATTATAGTCGCTGTTGATTACGTATTGAAATGGGCCGAAGCTCAAGCTTTACCAACCAATGATGCCCGAGTAGTAGTCGCCTTTCTGAAGAAACTATTCTGCCGTTTCATAATCCTAAAAACTCTAATATCACGACCGAGTACTCCCACATCTGTAACAAAATAATGGAAAAACCATAAAAAGATATGGAGTTAATCACCGTTTCTCTACATCTTATCACCCTCAAACTAGTGGTCAAATTAAAAACACGAACAGAGCTCTTAAAAGAATTTTTGAAAAAACTGTTAAAGACAATCCTGCTATTTGGTCAAGAAAACTTGATGACGCTCTGTGGGCCTTTCGTACTGCTTACAAAACACCTACCGGTACTACACCATACCAACTAATATATGGAAAAAACTACCACTTACCATTTGAAATTGAACACCGTGCATACTGGGCACTGAAGAATTGTAACCCAGATCTCATCGCTGCTGGTGAGAAAAGAATGTTTCAGTTACACGAGTTAGAACTTAACACCAAATCAAGCTTATGAAAACTCTCGTCTATACAAGGAAAGAACCAAAGTCTGGCATGACAGAAAATTAAGGATGAGAAAGGAATTTAAGCAAGGAAATAAAGTCCTGCTCTTTCACTCGAAGTACAGATTTAAACAACCAAAACTCAGATCTGATGTTAGTACCATAGGTATATTAAACACATACCCAATGATGGATATGTTGAACTTTAATGGAAAAGATGGAAAGACTTTTCTTTCTAGTCAATGGCCATACGACTAACTATATCACAAAGAAGACAATGACCAAAGGGAAGCAGTATACTCATTTTTCCAAACTAATGACTCCCGAAATACGAGTCTAGCTAACGACTCTCTTAAAAATTAAGCGCCTTCTCAGGAGGCAACCTGTGCTTTCGCTTAAGTGTGGAGGAGTTCCTCCTCCATTCCTCAACTAATAATTATTTATTTTCTAAAACAAATAAAAATATTTTCTTTTTGTTTGCTTTTGTATATATAACTCTTAATGCAGGTAAATTAGCTCGAAGATATCGGAAAACTACGACGATGCTCAAGATAGCTCTACCTCAGCTAGGCATTTCCTATGCCCAGAGAAGTACAATGTTTTCCATAAATTTTTCCCTATTTTAATTCGTATTATCAGTTGTCGAACACATGAAAGCAATGTTCAAACTAAATGTGGATGGGGAGCCAAATAGGAAAATTAATCATATCCCTATATGTTAGCCCTGTACGAAAATTTCCTAGTTGATAATTTAATTAAAATCTTAATTATACAATTCTTTCAAAAGTAAAAAATGCTCTTAGTAAAGCAAATCCAAACCGTATTGACATTATATCTAATCACACCCCAATCTAGCAAAAATTGTGATAAATCTAAGCCTTTAGAATTCCTTCGGGTATCCACACTATGTAACCTTAAGATAATTGATGCTTTAGCTTGTTCCGAGTTAAAGGTTGATTTCAGTCATATTGTCTATTATCCTTCGTTACGGAGTGTATGTATGGTCTTCTTTTTCGCCTTTTCCAGAACATTGGTATTGGTTGATAATTATATTTGAGAGAGTCGGTAATTTAGAAGCATTAAAATTTGTGCTTAATCATCATTTACTAGACCGAAGCCTATCACATGTAATGTATCCCGCAAGTCTATGTTATTGCAAGCGATCCTGTTTAAATGCTATGTTGAAGTATCTGAAAATTAATTGAAGAAGTCCTTGCCAAGCCTTAGTAAGTTTGTAAAAAAAGGATATATATGATGTGTTAAAATCTTTCAAAGAAATAAAGGCTTAGTTCGTTCGCATGAAGATTGAATCCTCTCTAGTACCCAAGTTCCACCTTTCAGTCAGGTTTATATGTTAAGTACAAGCCTATGGTAGCTGTCTAGATTATGTCTGTGCAAATTAAGTGTTCTTCACAAAATCATATCTAAACCCTATCTGAGTGGCTGAGTGAATTTTAAAATCAAACACTATCCCTATTAAGTATGCTATATTATATGTCTATGCCTGTAAAAGGTTATCTAAAATGCTATCTCTTATAAAAAATCTAATTTTCACACACTTCACGATAAAAGATTTTAATTTTTTCGCTTCCATTCTTGAGGCAAGCAATAAGCATAATTGTGGAGTGATTTGATAACGCCCAAATTATACTGTTTTCTAGGCGTTATTTACATTATTTTTGTCATTTCTTCGTGAAACTTTCGGATACTTAATTAAGCCTTAAAAATTGCTTAGAGGGTTCACTTGAAGACTCTAAAGACCCAAGCTCAGAAATCTATACACTTGGGAGGCGAATACAAGAAAGAAAGATTTCCTAAGCCAAAATTTCAAGAATGTCTGCCGCACGTACAATATTGTGCTCCCGCACATTTTCTCAAGATTGAAGAATAAAGTCCATTAAAATTCACCTTTGCATTAACTCCTCAAAATCGCCTCACTTATTTGTAAATGCGGCCGCACTTTGTAACCAAAAATCTGCCTATAAATGTGAGACGAAATTTCTTCAACCAAGAATCATTCATCTCACAACCATTTCTCACTACCTATCTCATTCTACACACACATACCTTTCCCCTTTTCACCAAACACCAAGAATACTTTCCTGAAGAAAAAAGATCTAGACGAGCAAGAACGAAGAAGGTTTTCTTACCTTGTTATTGAAATAATGGAAATTTAACGTAATTAGTACTATTTGTTATGAACTGAAATCCAAAGCCATGAGAGAGGCTTAAAATCTCTCATACTACTCGGTGAAGTTACGATTAATGAATTAAGTGTTAGATAGTGATTTTGACCGCTTTAATCTAACCTTATGTTGCAACCCTGTTATATCCCATCTTATCTATTTTTGCTTATCAACTTAGATTATATAATTATATCGGTATAGGTCGAAAGACCCGTTATGATCTATGTGGTTTTAAAGATATAGTAACTGGATTATTTGAGTGACACATTTGGTCTAGTTAACTAAATATAAGTCTTAAGTTAACTAGTTGATTTGTGAAAACGTTTTCTGACGAGAAATCGTCTTTATAAATTAATACCTCATCTTCGAGGTCAAATCATTTCCAACACTTATAAGTTATTTTTCAACTATCCGAGTAGTCATACTTTTTATCATTGGTAAAGTAAAAATTATTTTCAAAATTGTTAAAGTCTATTTTCTTTCCTAAAAAGATTATACTGCATACGTGGGTTATACTTTTACCCGTGCGTTTCCATATAATTATCCAGTATTTTCAGTCTTATAAATTTAAACCTTTTGAAACACATCAGGGACTTTCCAAAATTAATTTCTAATAAATTAATTCCGAACGGGTTTTCTATAAGATGATTAAATTCAACTGGGATTTTCTAAAATTAATCACTAAAATCCTAAAATATTCCTAAAGGGTTCAATAAAACAAATACCAAACGCATATCCATTTATATCAAATCCTAATATCCAAATGCATATACAATTAATTCTATTATAATGAAAAAAATACCACGAAAACGACTTATATTTCCTTTTCAATTTAAACTAATACCACGAAAACACATATTAGTAACTATAAACGTTTCCCGACGACATGTCCCCGGGGATACTAAAAGGATAAAAAAAGGTAAAACATACCGCTGTGGACTCGGCTCGTTCTCACCCCCTTGTCTCGGCAACTATCCTGCGAAACAAAATTTTTTTTTTTAAACAACCAATTTATAATTAAACAGCCTTATTATACCAAACCTTATCATAATTAAAACCAAACCTTATCATAATTAACAAAATTAACAAAATTAAAAAAAAACAAACTTGTGGTCTCGGCTGTAAAACGAGATGTCACCACCAACAATTAGAGGGTTAGAAATAGAAGAATTATCATTTAGAGGGTTTAGAAAATAATTATGGTTTAGAAGGATGAGGAGGTTGGTGGCGGCGGTACTGACTCGTGAGCACGTTGTGAGTGACGGTGGTGAGTGTGGTTGGGTTCTGTGATTGTAGTGTGGTGGGTGGAGGTGTAGTTGTGGTGGTTTTGTCTCGCAACAGTTTTTTTTGTTTATAAGTTTTTAGTCCTCAACAATTGGACCAGATCTTGCTTTTGATAGTGTGAGATTTCCCGGCGATAATATTCGGCGACATGTCCCGGGGAAAGTGTAAGTTTTGTTGTCGTTTAGCGAAATTGGCGCGATACAGAAAATTTTCGTAGAATAATCCCCGAGCGACAGTCGCCCTGATGAATGTTTCTTACGAAAAAACCACTTATTCATTATTTACAATTTATATATTTTGTAATTATATATTTTTAAATAAATATTCATTTATAAATATAAGTATAATATTTTTTTTATTATAAATTATATAATATATTTTTTATAATTATCTTTCTTAGAAAATATATAAAAAATAATGAACAACAAGTAATTATTTTTTTAAAAAATATATAATTATAATATATAATATCTTTTATAAAATATATAATTAAATAAAACCAAATAAAAAAACCCTAACTGATTCTCTCGGTTCGTTCCGGTCCGGTCGGTTTGGTTTCTCGGTTCGTTTCGGTCTAGTTTCTTGGTCCGGTCCGGTAAGGTCCGATCGGTTCGGTTTCTCGGTCGATATGCTATCGTTATACATTAGATGTTCAACGGATGAGTCGATATGTTATCATTGTACATTAGATGTTCAACGGATGAGTGCATATGGCGTATCTGATGTACATTATATGTTCAACGGATGAGTCGATAAGCTATCTTTGAAATATTAGATTGTATCAACAAACTGATGAGTCAAATACTATCGTTTTACATTAGTGATTAACAACGAGTCGATATTTAAATCGTTGTACAATAAATGTTCAACGGAGATCAATATGTTATGTTGTACATATGATGTTTAACGATGAGTTCAGATATGTTATAATTGTTTTTACATTATATTTTAACGATGAGTCGATATATATCGTTTTACAAATAAATGTTCAACAGATGAGATCGATATGTTAAGTCGATTACAATAGAATTTCAAGCGGATGAGTCGATATGTTATCGTTGTACATTTAGATGTTTAATGGATGAGTCGATATGCTAACGTTGTACAAACTTTGGACAAAAAAATCTACGAACAAGAAAGCGCCACGTACTCCCCCGCCAAGAACTCCCAGCCAAGAACTTTCACCAAGTACTCCCGCCAAATACTGCCTCCAAATACTCCCTCCAAAAACTCTTTTTTTACTATAAAAGCATATCAAACTCTTACCATCACAACCACCAACAGATCAAACACACTCTTACCATCATAACCACCAACAGATCGAATATTATTTATGTTAGTTGATGGTGGCCATATGAAGCTTTTTGGGTCCCTGTGGAGTCAGAGATGTAAGTTCGCGAGAGATCGAATAAGACCTAAAACATAGTAAAACTATACTATGCATGTCCACGATCAAAGGTGAACAATCACATGCTTTTTTATGTAATATACAAATAATGTGGTTAGTTGTTAAAAATTATTATATTTACTCTTTAACAGCCTCGCCAAAACACTTTCGGATGTGAATTTTTTTATGGAAGAGGAACGAGTCCGTCTACGTTGGTTCTCCTGGAGCTTCAACGACTCCAATTTATTCTCCAGGATCTTCATCGACTCTAATTTATTCTCCAAGATCTTCTACACCTCCATGCTATTCTCCAAGAGCTTCAACACCTCAAAGCTATTCTCCGCATCTTCAAGAAATCAGAGTGCCAAACCTGCAAGCACTTTCTTGGAAAGATATATGGTACACGGAGCCAAACGGTGATATGTAATATGCATCCGGAACAACACACATTAATTCAGCCGCACACTTCAAGAAGTTTTGCAATCACATGGGAAAACTTGATTTTGGAGTAGTTTGTCATTTGGAATGTAATTCGTATGCTTACTTGTTTAAACGTTTATGGCTTTTCTAATGTAATTCATATGAAGACTTATGTTTATCTAATGTAATTCGTATGCTTCCTTGGAATGTAATTCATATGCTTCCTTGTTCTACGTTTTTAAGGTGTATGTTCATCTTTGTACCATTGGCATGTGTATGTCAATCATTAGAATAAATGGTTTATGCTCCTTTGTTTAAACATTTAACATGATCTAATGAGTATTTTTTTACTTCGAAAGTTTCGAGATGAACTTTAGGTGGATCATACTTTTTTTTGCTCAGACCATTATCAATTATTTCTTTTTTCTCTAGCCCTCATCTTATCATATAAAGCTCCCAAAACCACCTAATATGCATGTTCCAAAATATAATTATTTTGCGTTTAAAATAAGTTACTACATATTATGTTCATCTATTAAAACCACGTCTAACCTATAAACCAAGCCTCTAATCCAATTCAAACAAGTCATAAAAAATTCCCCGGCGACATGGTCGTCGGGGATTAAGTATGGCCAACGTCAAGCACACGTAACCAAATAAAAAGACTAAACTCAGTCCCATGAAAGTCAAAAAGATTACCCCGTCGATATGTCTCCGGATTATTAAGGCCCGCCACCTTCAAAGATTATAACGCTATCGTTTTCTTAAAACGCATCGATATGTTGTGGAACGTATCCCCGCGACATGTCCGTCGTGGGAAATGATGAGTGAGAAACAATGCCGCTAAGTTTTTTGTTGATTTTTTGGGTCAAAGTATAACCAACTTATCCCCGGCGACATGTCGCTAGGGAAAAGGTTTTCATTTTTTGAATAAAAAGTCTACGAGATTTAGTGCCACGTAGGACGCTGTTTTGCCGTTTAGCGATGTTTCCTTGGCGACTTAAGTCGCCGAGGAAAAGTTCGTCGCCCGTTCTCCTTTTTCTTGTAGTGCATCTTTCTTTCGTTTGTACGTTCATGTAACTTTTTTTAGACTATTGATCTTCTTGTATGACTAGTACAAGTAACAGTTTCCATTTGCATCTCTTGTTCCATCTTACCTGTTGCTTACATTATTCAACATCATCATTCATATATCCCAACGCTCCAAATGTTACAGCCAACTATACAGGGGTAGGCCATGTAGTAAATTCTAAATAGTTAATGAAAAGTTATGACTTTCAAACATAAAAGAGTAATGACATGAGCCCAACAACCGAATTTCAAATACGAATCCCGAAAGAAAACGTAACCAGCTACCATTACTATACACTATCACTTTCATAATATCATGATCATGACACCCGTGAAACTCTCCAAACATTCTTAAAATCACATCGAACATGTGCAACTAAGTACTACTACTGCATTCATACTATTGCTTGATACATCTCATATATTTTTTGTAGAGATCACACCAAGCTAGTAACTAAACCATGTGGATTTATGAATATGACTAGACTATATGAAACAAAAATTGTCATCGATATTTGAAATATGCCTCTTTTTCCCTCTTGAAAACGTTGTTCTCGGTGGACTAGACTACCTTCATAATTATTTGAACATATGTTAGTCGTTTGTTTTGTTCGTGAATATATTCAGAGTAAAAAAATATGTTCTACTATGATACGTGACACCACTTGTATGTCGCGTTCTACATTTTCTAGGATCTTGTCTTTTTTATACACATTTGACACTATTTCATCTTGTACGTGTTCCTCTCTATAGACACCCTTTATCTTTGTTGTCTAATAGATTGTAGATAAATATAATAGCTGGCGTGTAAAGGAATAAAACGCTAATTTGTGTATGATTTACACTAAAAGTAAAATTTAAATTTACTGCAAAAACAGGAAACAACAAGCGAAGTGACTAAAATTTACTAGAAAGTGAGTTGCGGACATTTTGGAGAGTTCAGTGACAAGATTTCAAATTGTATTGTTTCTAATTAAAATATGTGATCTTAGTTCCACAGGATATTGTGGTCTTACAACATGGTATCCCGAGAAGCAATGCATGATTGTTGATTGACAAAGATAACAAGACCAATTTTGGCCCAAGCTTATTTAAAAAACGAATGAGATGGCTGGAGGCCTTCAAGGGTGGTAAGAGCGTTAAAGTGGGTTAGTTTGGTTCTACTACTCTGCACGTACAAGATTAACAATTAGAATCTAAGGTCAAGTAAGGTTTTTTTTTGTAAGGTTAAGTATGATGTTTTAATTATATGGCGTGTATTATAGTTTGGTAAAAAAGCCCTCTTTGAGAATTGCTTTGCTCTTAACCATTATATATATATGAATGAACGAAAGGGTTGAGTATGACTTTGTAACAAATGAGTACATCTTGTTAGGAATAGCTACACACTAAATGCTTATTAATGGTTATTAAAAGTTGAATGGTGGATATTGTAATCAGTTTAAACTTAGCTTGGAATTTTTGCCCAGAATGCAATAAACCCTCATGTGTTGGGTTGCCTATTTTTACAATGTTCAAACACTGACTAGTTCTACTGCAGGATGTAAAGTTTATTATAACATTGCTGCTTTCAGCATATGCCAACTTTTGTTCTAGTCAAATGTGTTAAGTGGAGATTTAATAATGTCTAAAACAAGGTTAATACATGCCGTTGCTGGCTTGCAAATAATTATCACTAAAATACTAAAATGTATTATGTTTGGTTTCTTATCCTTACAGTACATATATAAAGAAACAATCAACCTAGTAATTTCTCATGTTTGATGATTTAATGGGTTCACACTATGAGGTTTGGTTTATTAACAATGTTTTGTGTGTCTTTTTGTTAAACACTTAAACACAAAAGTATCTTATAACAACACCTGATGAAGGGGCATCCTGGGTGCTTGGTTCGTTTTCAAGATGTGAAGAATATAAAGTTTATTATATAATTAATTTTTGCCAAAATAAAAATAAAAAAGTGAAGATATATTACTCGTAGAACTTATGGCCAACAGGCAAAACTACCAAACTACCAAATACAAGGAACTAAAGTAATTCGTATTTAATTGTAAACTCATTTTGGCAAGATGTCAGATCTCTAAAAAAGACTAGTACTACTTGTCGCACAAATATCAATCGGTAAGATTCAACCGCCCAAAAACTCGTATTCACTCCCTAATTCACTTGTTGAGTTTTGATATTGATCTCTTCTCTGGTTTTTCATGTCATCCCAAATGTTTAACCTGGGTAGCGTTCTTTTACAACTAACCTTGTATCACGCTACACTATAATTTTAAGTTTGTCACCGAAAAAGATAGTTTGGTTGGTGTTAGCCATAATTTCACTGAAATACAACAACCAACCTATCCGTAAATGATAAACTAGCCACTTCTAAACTATAGCTACTTTGGTTACTGTATTTTGTAAGTCTGTCCCAACAGAAGATTAAAGCGATAAAAAGGAGATCGCTGTCTATATGCATGTCCACAAGAGAGAAAATAAAAGCAATAATAATCACCTCATAAAAAAAACCCTAGCAAAATAATTTACATTTTTTTCTATAAATGAAGCTACGATGCATGTAAATATGTAAATAGTTGTACATGGCTCATGGATGGCTGATTAATCCTCGATCATAGCTAGTTCCACATATGTAAATTATTGGATTATGTTAGTTGGATTAGCAATATACAACTACAAATGTGTGAGCCTATTGGGGCACACATACGTTACCACTTAAAACGTTTAAGCTTCACGTAACGAGTTCCTAAATTAAACCTTAGAAACTATTAAAGCCACTAGTACACAAACTAATATTTTTAAAAACGTTATTTTGCATTTTTAAAACGGTCTTTTAGACCGTTCTAATAAATAGAGGTAAGAAAAGAAATTTGGAACTTTATATAGACGGTTATAACCGTAAAAATAATTAATCTCTTACTCTTACAGCATACACATAGAACAGTTGTAAAAGGCTCTCAAGCATTAAAAAAGGTTTGATAAAGTTTCATTGTTGGTCAAGCATACTATCACTTTAATGTCTAGCCCCCCATTAACCACAACTCTTTTTACAACGTTTCAATTAATTTTGTGGTCAAGCATTTAGGTCTTTCAATTATATATTAAAAAAAAGGTTTTAATGGATCATTGGGTTGGCCAATAGATCTTCTATGGATTTATGAGGTGTCTTGCTATCGGAGAGAGAGAGCATCCAAGTTTTTTTGATCTTTTGTGGATCTCACCTAATGTATTTATGTAGAATTAATTCGGTAAACCTGCAACATTGGTTTATACTACAAAGTATATTATGACTCAAATTAGCATTGGTGAAACGAGTCATAGTCAATCATGTATCCTGCATTAGATAAGAGTTAAAAGAAAATTATATTAAATATAACTAAAAAATAAATCAACATTCAACGAAACACAATAAAAAAAACCCACATATATAAAATGAAAGAAAAACTCTTTAAAAGTACATTATATATAAATGAATGATGAACACATGTAAAATCTTGAGTGTGGTTAGAGAATGAATGATGTTTTCTTCAAGATCTACAAAAAAAATGAAAAACATTAGACACTTGTTTTGGATATAAGGAAGAGAAAGAACACATTATGTTGTTGTAGTCTTCTAGATATAAAAAAATGAAAGAAAAAAAGTGAAGTTATATTATATAATAGATAAGAGAGAATGAAGAATGAAAAGAGAAAGGGAGGGAAAATTCCCGTTTCTTTGGAGTGAAATGTTTTGAAACAAAGAAAAAGGAAACCATTTGAAACGTTTACATTTCACCGTTCCCTAAATATATGTACAAATAATTAAGAACCGTTTTTAAACTAACAAATTATTTAACAACCGCTTATTACATATAACCGTTCTAAATATACGCTATATATATTTAAAGCGGTAAAACTAACAACATTGAAAATTGGTCGTTGTATAAATGCTTATTAGAGTCGTTGAAACGACTAGACAAGAATCCTATGGTGTCCTAATTGATCCCCAAGCCACCATAAGGAAGATTCTATAGGGTGTCAAGGTCGTTGACCTATGTGATATGGAGAAGATAGGTTGAGATAAGGTTTGGAGTTGTGATAAAGACTTAAACTTAAGACTATAAATTCTTATCATGAGTAAAGGGGGCTTGAGGCTATAAATACCCCACTCTTTAGCTCATAAATGACAACACACAACCCCAACAACTCAGTGAAATTCGTTCCTCCCCTCATCTTCACTCACAACAACCGAATACAAAACCCTCATTAGGGTTCAGTCATTTTCGGTTCTTCTTTCTCACTTTCTGTGATTTTCGGTAGTCCCCAAAAGGGACTTTGAGGTGTTATCTAATACCACATACAGCTTTCATAGAAAGGTTTAGGTTATTGGTTTACTTGTTCTCTAGGCGTGATAATCGATAGAAAACAAGCTAGGGATTGTGATTTTTGATTATCGTTGAAGTTTGCCCATCTCAGTACAACCGAAATTCGGTGGAAACACAAGGTGGACTTTCTGAATTTAGGTACAGCATACAAGGGTGGTATTTGGTACTTGTTTTCAGTAGGTTTGGTATACAAAGGTTTTTTGGGACACACGTGAAGTTAGGCTAGCATCCGGGCGCACTCGGTATTGAACGAATTTTATGTAGAGCACGTCGTATAGGTGTTAAATTTAACACTTTGTTTCAATTATCATTTGTTTCTTCAGAGAGGTTAGTTTCTATACCGCCTTTGTATTTATTTACTGTGTGTTTAATCAATATGTACCAAACTAAGAATCCATATCCTTTTCGTACTCATAGTTTTTAATGGTTAACTAGTTCTTAAATCCCAACAGTGGCATCACGAGCCAACTCGTTTGGTGTTTTATGGGTTACACACATATTAAACACGCTAGGGCTGCATGAAATGTTGATTTATTTATTGTTTTATTGGGAAATTATGACAATTATATGCAATATTTGCCATAAATATTGAATAAACACCTAGAATCAATACTAATGTTACTTGATAATAAGAATAGATTAAAATTAAAAGTTAATTAAGCTGTCATGTTATCTATTCATGATTTATCTCGGCCTTAAGACTCACGCAATCATGCAATATAAAGGATGTGGCCAATCTATTAGGTATTTTATCGAGAAAACCAATGAGACTCCTTTTGGTTCTTATCTCTAATTGGGGAAGACTCTTTGAAACTCTAGAGTCAATTAATGATTTACTGCTTTCAATATAAGAGCTTTCATCACTTCTACTCCAATTTTATGTCGTTTTAATTGCATAATGTGATAAGCCATGGTAGTTGCTCAAAAATTTGCAAATAGACTTTGTTAAACTCATTTAATAATAGACTTAAACTTATATAGAAATTTTTAGATTGAACATGCTAATATTACAACACATAAGCATACTCCTTGTGACAAGTTATTTTATTTGCGAAATACGGAGGTTTTTTTTAGACAAATTTAAATACTGACAAGATTAAACTATGAAATTGATTTCTTGTGTAATTTTAGTATTTTATGCTCAATATGGGGTTAATTGATCTTTATTCTTCTCCCGCCCCACTACATGCATCGGCATATGATAGAAATATTGAAATTACTTGTGTCTGTCGGACTCATGTAGGAGTACAATATAGGGTTTGATCAATTTATAATTCTTTCTGCTATATTGGCAAATATAAAACTAATGTTAACAAAGGGTTTCTTAACATAAAATAGCATCATTAGTCAATTGGAAATACGGCTCACCCATTATTGACAAACTATAAAAGAAGTTTAAGGCGGGTTTAGCTAAGGCTCTCTAAAAGAAGTCAGGTTTTAATAGCTTCGAGCGTTGACCTGTATTCATCGCTTCTTTGTGCGTCCCAAAAAGGAGCTACCGAGAACATTTTGACAAAATGTTGTATATATTACCAAAAAAGTTAACAAAAAATTTCTTACTTTGTGCTACAATTTGTTTTGCATGCTCTTGTACATGATTTTGTCATATTTATGTGTATACCCCTATGTGATATTTTAAGTCTATGCCAGCCAAAATTTAAAAACGACGTAGCCAATATTGGTTTGACCTCTCTGTGCAGACCTTAGGGCCTCTCCAACCTATGTCTAGTTTTTTTCATAGTTCAGATCTATGTCAATTTTTGCAAACGTTTTTTTGTGGACTTAATCGATTTACATGTCAGACCTCGGAACCTCCCGAGGCATAAGAATGAGACAAGAAATATGCTTTTGACATTTAACTATAAGAGTTACTATGTCAATAGTATCATAAAACTAATATTTCATTCCATGAATTAACGCTCGTCACCATTACCCATGCCCTATCGTTGTTTACACGTTGGTCAGACCTCCGATAATAAGTGAGAGGTCAAGTTGGATCTTAGTCTTATTAGTAATTAATTGGTTAGTTAATTCTTTTAAAAATTTAATTATCGACAATACTAATTAATAAAAAACTTTTTTCTGATAGTAATGACTAACCCGTCGTCCGATAACAATTCAGCTTCAGGAAGTTTCTTTCGAGAAACAAAAATTGACTGGACCCAACTTTATTGACTAGTATCAAAAACTTAGGATTGTACTATCAGTTGAGGATAAGTTGGATTACCTAGAGAAGCCAATTCCTCATGTTCCTGTCCCATCTAAAGATGGTCAGCAAGTTGCTCTAGAAGCTCGTGCAACTCATGCTGCATGGGTTAAAGGATCAAAAGAGATTGCTGGACTCATGCTCATGACTATGAAACCAAAAATCCAATAAAATCTGGAAAACCTTAGTACTTATGAGATGTTGCAGGAGCTAAAAACTCTGTTTGCTCAGCAAGCAGAGCAGGAGCTTCTTCAGACTGTAAGAGACTTTCACTCTTGCAAGCAATAAGAAGGGCAGTCTGTTAGCTCTTACGTTCTCAAAATGAAGAGCTATATAGACAATCTAGAGCGTTTGGGGCACCCCGTGTCACTTAACCTTAGAGTGAGTCTCATTTTGATCTCACTGCGTAATGAATTTGACAGTTTTGTGTAGAATTACAATATGCACATCATAGGGAAGACAATTAATGAGTTGCATGCTATGCTGAAGCTCCATGAGCAAACTCTACCAAAAAATAACGCACAACTTGCACTTTATGCAATTCGAGCAGGTAAAGTCTAGAAAGTGAACAACAAGCACAAGAAACCACAACCCTAATTGGCTGCTAAGGGGCAAAATCAAGGGAAGGGAAAGAATAAGATTGCTTATGCTCCCAAGCCTAAGATTCCCCCTGTACCCAAGAGGGAAGATCCTACTACAGACTCTATCTGTCATTAATGTGGTGAGACAAGTCACTGGAAGAGGAAATGTCCTCAGTATTTAGCCAAGTTGCTAAAGAACAATAAGTTATCTCAGGGACCTAGCAGTTCAAGTATTTTCACAATAGAACTCTATACTTTTCTTAATAAATATTGGGCTTATGATACTGGTTGTGGCACTCACATCTGTAATACAACTCAAGGTCTAAGGGCAAGTAGGAAACTAAAGCCAGGCGCTTTAAGCTTGTACATGGGCAATGGTCAACGTGAAGCTGTTGAAGCAATTAGATCCTATCATTTATCTCTCCCTAGTGGATTAGTTATTGTTTTGAACAATTTTTACATTATGCTCCCCTCATATTACTTAGAGGGATAATCTCAGTTATCCGTTTGTATGATGATGGTCATGTTAACTGTTTTGTAGATAATTTAATTCAAGTTTTTAAAAATAATATGGTTTATTTTAGTGCTGTCCCAAGGGATGGTATTTTTGAATTTGATTTGTCTGATTCTTATACAAATGTGAGTTCTATGTATGCTTTAAGCAACAAAAGATCCAAGTCAAACTTGGACTCTACTCTCTTGTGGCATTGTCGTCTTGGACACATTAGCAAGAAACGCATTGAGAAGTTGCAACATGATAAGACTTTTTAATTCAATTGACCTTAGGGCTTTTGAGAAATGCGTCCCTTGTATGTCTGGAAAGATGGCAAGAAAACCTTACACACATCAAGTGGAAAGGGCCAAAGATCTACTTGGACTAATACACACCGATGTATGTGGCACATTTAAGATCGTGTCAAGACAAGGAGCAAGTTACATCATCACTTTCATTGACGACTTTAGTCGTTATGGTTATATTTACTTGTTAAAGCATAAACATGAAGTTTTATAAAAACTGTCAAAAGTGTTTTCAAAATTGAAGTAGAGAAAATCAACGTCGGGTAAGACCAAAAAATTGCTACGTTCTGATCGTGAGGGCGAGTATATGAATTAAGAGTTTTTTGGATCATCTAAATGTCATTGGGATTAACCGCCCAACATACCTCCTTCCCTTATCATCCGAACAACATAATGGTGTGTCGGAGATGAATGAAATAGAGCCTACTAGAATATGGTTCGATCCATTATGAGTTAAAAAACTCTCCAAAGTCCTTTTGGGATTATACACTTGAGTCTGCTGCACGCATTCTCAATATGGTTTTAACTAAGAAGGTTGAAAAGACACCATATGAAGTATGACATAGGCAATCCCCGAAGTTGTCTTACTTAAAAGTCTAAGGTTGTGAGGCACATGTTATGCGAGAGACTCTTAACAAGCCTGACACAGTTAGAACCCGATCTCTAAGTGAATCTTTATAGATACCCAAAAGGAAAACGATAGCTAATTCGTTCCTACTACCCACCCGAGAACAAAGTACTTGTTGCTCGGAATGCTAAATTCCTAGAGAATAGTCTTATAACTCAAGAAGCAAGTGGGAGTCTAGAAGATCTTGAAATTATTCAAAAAGAAGATACGTATCCTTCTATAGACACTAGCTTACATCATGAAGAGGATGATCTGGAAATAGATAAACCTCAAAGTGATATCATTCCCATTCGTA
Source organism: Tanacetum coccineum (assembly GCA_026074375.1). NCBI lineage: Eukaryota > Viridiplantae > Streptophyta > Magnoliopsida > Asterales > Asteraceae > Tanacetum > Tanacetum coccineum. Next base: position 94,383 of record BQNB010004209.1, read on the forward strand.
GGTCCACAAGGACACAAAATTCCCCAAATCGTATGTGCTTATACATCGATGCTGAGTAGCATGAGTTAAGGGATCTTGGTGAACCCGCTAACTATAAAGCTACATTGTTAGACACTGAGTCTAATAAATGGCTGAGTGCTATGAATGTGGAAATGCAATCCATGAAAGACAACAAAGTTTGAGACTTAGTCGATCTTCCTCTTAACGACAAAACAGTTGGTAGCAAGTGGCTCTTCAAGAAGAAGACCGACATGGATGGAGCTTGATGTGTGTTTTACAAGCTTTAAATTTATAATACTAGAAATACTGATTTTTACTAAAAACATAACACTCAGGAAGTATACCCATTCGTGTATAGTATAGCTTTTAGGTAAGTCCAGGTCGTTCCACGGGAATTGAAGTTTTCACAGTTTGTAATTAAGGTGCTAAGGTTAATAAGATTGTCACGAATCAAATTAACCAAGACGGGCATATATCAAATAATGCAAAGAAAGCAATAAAAGATGATTCAATCAAATGATTAAGGTATGTTTGTTTAGGCAGTGATCACTTAGATAATGAAGTGTTTGGAATAGTGTTTATAAGTTTAGAAAATATAGTTATCACAAGTTATAAATCCTTTCGGCCTTTAAATATAACTAGTGATTATATCGATTAATAACAACAAATTCTTTCAGCCTTTATAAGTTATTATAACCAATATATTATATGGATTGATAGAACACATTTATAAAGAAAACTTTCGGCCTATTTTCTTATATAAAATATGTTTTACCAATTCAATAAACACATACCCAAACACTCCGTATCCAAGATCACATTATGCCAAAACAAACATAAGAACACTACTCCATAATCAAAGTAACAAAATACATAACATTAATTATGAATTCAGAATACTTCATATTAAAAGAGTTGTAGAAATTATACCAACGTTTACAAGATCAATGATTCGACAATTAGTTCTCCCAAACAAAAACTATAATAAAACCCAAGCTATTGAATCCAATCGACCCGAACCCTTAAGGTGCTATCACCACCCTTGAAATTAGTGATTAGATGGTGTGGGGGTGATGAGAGAATTGTTGTGGAGGTGTGTGTAAAATGAGAGAAATCCTTCTTTATTTATAGGTTGATTTCGGGTAGAAGTGCGGCGCACTTGAGAAAAAGTGCGGCGCACTTAGGGAGTTAATTCACTTAGCATTTATTGGGACTTTAACCGTTTCCTTGGTAAGTTTGAACGAAAGTGCGGGGCACAAGAAATATAGTGCGGCGGTTTTAGGAACTCGATCAGAAGTGCGGTGCACTAGAGAAAAGTGCGCCGTACTTTGGCCTTTTCTTGGATCTTCTTCTTGAGATTTGTATGTGATGATATAATAAGAGATGATTTCATCCCAAGCATCATAGGGGGATATTTATAGGGTAAAGGTAACTTGGGGACCAAGTTGGGAATGAATGTGGACGGATTATGGACCAGATTCGCGAATTAATAGTTTCTCCATAAAATGTGTTGTACTCAATAGTTAATCCGGCAATCTTGGTAATACTTCAGCTCTTGAACGTTTTTCCATAATTTAGATATTTAAATTCTCTTTCCGTGGCCGCTTGAATCAACTAAATTCGAGACCGTATGACCGAGTTATGGCCAAAACAATGAACAGGTGTCGGGAGATCATTAACTTGAGTTATTTCTTCGTTTAAGCTTCTTATCTTCGTGTATTCTTTCGTTTTCTTCCACTACACATACCTAGAACACATAATAGCAAATATACTTGATTAAGTACCGAAAGTTCACGAGAAATGATCAAATAAATGCAAATAACGCCGCCGAAAACATGTATAATTTAGGCGTTATCAAATCCATCCACACTTAACTATTGCTTGCCCTCAAGCAATTAAAGCGATAAAACAAGATCATTTATCGTGACATGGAGAAAAATTCATTTTAGCATTAACAAGTGTTTACCAGTTTTATAACTTTTCACATACGACAGAGCACCTCACATAGGGAAAGTGTTTGTTTTTGAATTCACACGAGTCACTCAGATAGGGTTTTATATTTATGAAATCACTCAATTGCACAGACATAATCTAGGTCGCTACCATATGCTTGTACTAGACACATAAACATGCCCGTTGCGGCGTGAGCACCTAGACAAAAATCTCAAAGAGGCAAAACGTGATAATGATGAGGGTGAATAGCAGATACTTGATTCCATGTGCCAAAACTTTGCCTTATACTTCAAACTTTTATTATTTTTTTTCTTTTCAATTTTTTTTCTTTTTTGAAGATTTCTTTTCATTCCAGCTACTGCGATAACTAAGGCTGGCACAAAACTTTTTCTTCATCGAGCACATTTTTCTTGCTCTTGGGATACTTCGGGGATCTCAACACTAAAAGCGAGTGCTGCAGATACATGATTACATAGGGATTTATTTCACCTCTTATCATACGACTTTGTCTATAAATTAACCTCACTACGGTAGAGTAAATGATGATCAAGCACAAGTTCTGGAGCTACTAAATTACCGGCCCACTCATATAACTTTATACCAATACCAATGTTCCAGAAAAGGCGACAAAGACCATACGTACACATCCGTAACGACAGAATAGACACATATGACTGCATTCAACCCTAACTCGAACAAGCTAAAGGCAAAAATTATCTTGGGTATCAAAGATGGATACCCGAATTCCTTAAGATCTAGAGGCGAACCTTACAATTTAAGTGGGTTGATTTTTGTGCTAGTTATAATGTCAATCCGGGTGGATTTGCCTTACTAAAAGTATTCATTTTTTAATTTTGAAAGGAAAGCATATATTAATTTTTTCTAATTTTTAAATTTTCCAGAAAATATCAGTTGAAAGTTTGAAAATTTCTGCAGGGCAAACATGGAGGGACACAATTAATTTTTCCTATTTGCTACCCCTCCACACTTAAGTTGAACATTACCCTCAATGTGAGAACTGATAAATATAGAAAATATGGAAAATTAAGGGAAACCGGTACTTTCCGGGGCATAGAGAGATATAGCTACGTTGGAGCTATCCTTGAGTGATTCCATTACGTTCCTTTTTTTGTGAGGAGCGAGAGCTCCTCCACACTTAAGTAGAGCATTATGCGTAAAATTGAAACTTCCCAGGGCTCATAAGTGCTTGGCTGAATTATGAAGGATATGGCGCGAAACGAAGCGCCAAGCATGTGTATTCTACCACATGTAATATAACACTCCAATTATATAAGTCTCCAAGTGTAAAACGCTAACCACCAATCCAAGCTCCACCTGTTTTATTTAATCTGTATAATAAACACAACTACAAAAACCATAAAATACTAAAGCGTACTTTCGTAGGCACCACGGTTGCATTTAGCGCATGCAACAAGCCTTTAAACCCCTCGGTGTCCCGAGTGGACGAGTTATAGTCTCGTGAGGGTTTCCAGCGAACACACCCACAAAGTTTGATAAATTTCTTTTTGGATGCAGAAATCGAGATACGCGACACACCGGCCGAATGCGTGACATACTTAAATTTACCCACCCTTCCTACCCTTGTATCAGATTTGACCTTCATTTCCTCATTCGTCTCCTTTGAGAGTGAAGACACCATTTTTGACCCCGGTATCTCCACTTAGAGCCGGTGACCTCTCATCGGGCTAGAACTTTCATATACTTTAATGTTTTTTTTGTTTTGTCCAAACATTAATGAAAGCCCGACTGAGATCTTTTCTTTTGCTTCCTAAGGAAACTAAATTCGGGATCGAGTCGAGCTTGCGACTCGGTGAACAAAAAACAAGCCGCTTCGTGGGAGTTCACCACATGCTTATCCTTTCTATTTTTTTCTTTTTTCTTTATCTTTTGTGTTGTGTTGTGAGAGGCTTGTTCTTTTCGATTTCTCGATGTTTGTGCTTGTTTGTTGTTATTCTTTATACGGATTTAACCCATCAATTTCTAATAGACTCTCGTTTATCCGGTGTTGTTTCGTTTCAACTAGAGTTCTCATTCCTTGTTTGAAATTAGTTGGGGAGATCCAATATCTTTCAGCATTATCGGATTAAACGTTTTTTTTTTTTTTTTTTTTTTTATTTTTTTTATTTTTTTTTTTTTTTTTTTTTTTTTATTTTTTTTTTTTTTTTTTTTTTTTTTTTTTTTTTTTTTTTTTTTTATCTTGGCATACTCATAAACGGTTTAGATTTTCGGTTTTTAAGTCTTTTAGGACCGACTTTAAACGTTGAGGAACAATGTTTTGTTTTAGTTTAGGGACGGGAATCTATTGATGTGTTGTTGCTTGCTTTAATTGTTTTGTTCTACTGTACCCGTCTTTCCCACATGTACAAAAATAGCAAAAATTTTAAATTTTTAAGTTCTTATCAGTAAAAAAAATATATATATAAATAAGACACAAATGTAGGTTTTCCGTTGGTAAGAATAAAAAGTAATTTTTGACCCGATCGAACGTGTTGAGTTCTAGCTTTCTCCCTTAACAATTAATGATGATAGTTTGTGCTAGTCTCATGTAGACTTTAAACATGCTAAACTTGAATCGTTAGTAAATGAAATAATGGTGCTTAATCTCAAGTAGATTTTAAATATGCCGAGTTGGATTTTATATAGGCTAAGTATTTGCGAATTTCTTTTGCAAAGAATAAGAGATGATAGTGTTAGTTACGAATTAGGATGCTAAACAAAGTTTATTTGGAAAACTTAAAGGCTTATAAGAATAACTTGTGGTTTTTCTTCCCAGGAGTTCTTAAAATGATTAATTATACGTGTTCTCTTTAATTTTTACAATTTAGAGTTTTACTCTTAAAAGTCTAATCAACATATTCAGAGAAAAAGCTTTATCAATATCGTTGGTAAATAAGAATTTTAGTTCAAGTTTATACTTTGGTTTTCTAAAACGAAATTTTTACTATTTGCAAAAATATGGTGTTATGAATAGTGTAATTAAAAAAAATCTATAACAATATAGTTGGTAAATAAAAAGGATGCAAGTTATAAATCCTAAGTGTTAATAATTAATATGCAAACTCCATCGCAATAAAGTAATATGGCATTTGTCGGTTCTTTCTCGATTTTTTGTGACATCGAAAGAAAGGATGGAGGATGTATATTTAGGGTTGTATCAATAATAAGTTGCAGCGAGCTCTTGTCGGAGGCGAGGCCGATGTGTCGTTGAAAGAAAAGTGATACCGATTCCTAGCCTAATAATGTAAATAGTAAATAATAATGTTGCAAGTTAGAAATTAAATAGTAAAAGTTTCATTCTCTAAAACCAAGGTATTCTTTTGATCAAAGGTTTGCAAAAGTCTATAAGGCTTTTTCATCGGAAGTTCATGCGTTTCGGTTAGTATTCTCCGGACCGGGTGGGGTGACAAAAAGCCATAGCACTTACCCGATGCGGTTTGGGATTGCTAGAGAAGAGAAGTCATTAATGGGACATGAGACAACGAATGTCTTAGCCTTATGTATGGTCTTTGTTTGCTTTGAGTTGTGATTCGTAACTAAGTGATTAACATATTATCCAAAAGGCCCATATGTAAAGCTTGTCGCGATTTCACCTATCTAATCTGTGGATTTAATGGTTTAACATTAATTTAACACACACACACTAAATTTATGATTTATGTCGGAAGAGGAGAATTCACAGTTGTAATTTATATAGTAGTCTTAGCATATTAGTTCGTAGTTAGCAGTGAGTGATCTTTTATTTTTAAGCTTAGCATGGGAAAAGTGAAAAATTAGGGATGATGAAGTTATCTTTTTGACACTTAATTGTGCTTTTTGTTCTATGATCCTAAAAGTTACCAATAAGGTAATGAAAACAATACATTATGTCAACACAAATGAAAGTTCACGAGAAATGATCAAATAAATGCAAATAACGCCGCCGAAAACATGTATAATTTAGGCGTTATCAGAGCTGTACACACCTATAAAGCTCGTCTTGTGGCGAAGAGCTATACTCAAACCCCATGGATTGATTATGAGGAAACCTTCTCTCTTGTTGCATACATTAGAGCTATTAGGATTCTTGATAAGTGTAAAATACACATATCCGTTTGTACCTAAAATAACCCAAATAAACCCAAAATAGACCAAAAATGGCAAAATTATGCTTGTATTTGTGTTTTGTGTATGCAGGTACGGATATATCAAAAATCACATGAAAACAGTCAAAAACGGGCAAGCACGGACATGAGAATCAGAAAAGTACAAAAAGAAGCCAAAGATTCAAAGCCGAAGCCAGAAAAATCAAGCCTCAGTCAAATCATGGTCAACAAAAGGCAACAAAACCTTACAACAATCCAATTCCAGTCCCTTAAGTTCATAAATGTCCAAAAATGTCCCCTCACCTCTTATTGGGCCCTAGATTCCTTAATGGGCCTGAAAAACCCCAAATGGGCTTTACCCGGATTCATAAGCCCAAAACCTTAGCCCATTTCTTTTTATAACAACCACAAGGACCAAACTTGTAAATTCCCAAACCCTTTTATAAACAAGAAAAGAAGAAAAGAAAGACAAGGGCCAAATGTGCAAACTCCTCAAAGTATAACAGTTTTTAACTGTCAAAATTGGGCGCGAAACACTTTTTACTGTTCATTCGTCTCCCCCGTTTCACCAAGCAGTTAAAACCAAGGGGCAAATCAAAATTAGAGGGTGCTTAAGTCAATTCAAGAGGTCTACACTAAAATGGCAAGGACAAATCAGTCTTATCAAAGCTCCTTACTAGCTCACTCTCTCGAAGGCCACGTCAGCAATGGAAGAAGCACAAAGGGGTGTGGGTTTTTGCACTAAACACACTCACACAACTAGCACAAGCTGTCACATCAAAGAATGACAGCTTGGCAATCCGTGTGAGTGTGAATTTGATCAAACGGCCACAATAGAAGCTCAAATGATTGAAGAAATGATTGGCCAGGATTAAAAGGATTGGAGAGCAAGGCAAGAGGCTAGAAGGATCCAAGGCAGGCTATAAATAGAGCCTCACCTCTCACACACACACATCTAGTTTTTCACGTAGCTTTAGATTTAGTTTTAGCTTAATTTTCAATTTCTAGCTTTAATGTTGTTTTCAATCTTGTAATTTTCCTTTTAAGTAATGTAAGCAAACTTTTTATTAATGAAATGCAGTGTTTTAATCTCTCAAAATCTCTCTAATTCATAATCTCTCATTTTTTAGAATTAAGCTAAAAGCTCAACAAGCCCTTATAAGCTCTCAAAAGCTCTCACAAGTCTCTAAGCTTGTGATAGAGCTCATATTGTTCATCTAATCCTATTTAAACTCTAAAATCAGTTTAATACTTTGGAAATTTGGACAAATAAGCTATGGAAGGGGGATCTAAAAGGGAAGGATCCCCATGGACTATTACTAGCTTATTCACATGAATAAGCTAGAGCTTGTAGCTGATAATTGAGTTTGAGCTTCTGTTTAGCTGAAGCTAAAGTAAGTTTTCATTTACATTTTCATGTCCTTTAAAATTTAGTTCAATTTTAGTTCATTAATTAGATCTGCTTATTTGCTTATTCTATCTGCTTATTTTTGCTTATTAGTATTTCATTGAGCTTACTAGTTAGTAATTTACATCTGTTTTTAGCTTAAATAGTTTAAATCCTGTATTAGCTTAAGTTGTCTTTAAAAACCATAAAAACCAAAAAATATAGTAGCATAGTTATAGAACTTAGATTTTTGCTTATTCAGTTGTTAATTCATGATCATAAAGCTTGTTTTAAGTAGTTAATTATCTGGTATTCAGAAGTTGTCAATTAGATTTTAATTTCCAAGCTTTTCTTAAATCTGTCATTTTTAAGGGGTGTTTGGCATAAGCTTAATTGACCCTCTAAAGTCAAAAGTATTTGTGCAAACCTTTTTAGTCAGCTTAGAATTTAGTTAAAAGCATTAGGTAATGAGTTTTTATAAAGTAGATTTGAAAATTTAAAGAATTTGAGCTTATTATCTTTGTTTTTACACCAGGGTAGTTTTTGACTATCTTTTTGCTTGTGAAATTTTGATCCAAAGCCCTTAAGGCTTGGATCTTGCTTGCATTGTGTTTAGACACACAATTTGAGTGTGTCTAAGTGCAAGGTTTCCCTTAGGAAACCTGCACCTTTGTGTTGCACTTGTGCAAAGTGCACCAGTACTAACCAAAAGGTTAGTACTGCTGTCACAGTTTGTACTGCTACTTTTGGCTTAATTCTTAGTTAAGTAAGAATAGGATTTAGGATCTTAGATTCAAGTAATATTAAGTCTAGTTATAGCTTAATATAGAAAAAGTCTTAGATTACATTTTCTAGCTTATTTCCCTAGTTTAAATTAGCTGTCAAAGTCACAAAAACTATAAAAGCCAAAAACAGTAAGGTCAATTAAGTAGATTGCTAAATCTTAATTTTAGCTTAAGATAATAGTTTTTATAGCTTAAATAGATAGATTATAAGTAGCTTAACTAGTTTTGAGGAGCTTATAGTCTAGTTTAGCTTTTTAAGGTTTTTAGCTTATTTGGATTTTGAGTTACTTTGCTTATTTCCTGAGTTTGCTTAAGTCATGAGTAATTTCAGTAGCTTAAAAGCACTTCTAGCTTAGATTTCTTTGCATTTATAGATTAAGCTCATCATAAGCTGCCTAGAACACTTTTTGCTTTTCCATTTGAGCTTAATTTGAGTAGGTTATAGCTTATTTAGTGAAACCAAGGCCAAACACCAACTTCCTGTAACAGCTTAATTGATAAGCTGTTATAGAGCTTATTATTAAGTTTTAGTATAGGTTATCTTTATTAAAGTTGCTTAATTTTGAGTCCTTTTAAAGTCTTAGTATTTAGTTTTTTATAAAAGTCAAAAAAATAAAAAAAGAGTAAAAAGGGGTTGCCCACACTCGAACCCACGACCTCTAGTATGCATACCATGTGTGTTAACCGTTTTGCTACATTAGCTCATCCATTAGTATAACACACAATCAAATACTAGTACACGATTTATTTTCCTTTTTATAAAAAAAGCCGTAGCTTAATAAGCTCATTTGAGAGCTTATTTGTTTAGCATTTTGGTCTTTCTTATTTTTCTTGCATTCCTGTTAGTGTTTAAGTATTATCCTGAATTTTTCAGATTTTTCTACCTTTTATCTTATTTTTAATCATTTTTCGAAAGTAAAAATCTTAAAAAATCAATAAAAAATAGAAAAAAGTTTCAGAAAAATACAAAAAAATAGTTTTTAGTTTTATAAAAAATAGCTTTAGGTTTACATCCAGTTAAATCATTTTTACATTTTTTAGATCTTAAATTTCATTTTTGAGCTTTTATTTTAAATTTTAAAAATAGGATTTTAAAAATTAAAATAGTTAAAAATAGTTTTCTTTGCTTTTATAATATTTTAGACTTTTCTAAGCTTAAAAATCATTTTTCCAAATTTTTAGTACTTAATTTGCTATTTTCTAGGATTTAATTAGATTAATATAGTTTTTAATTCAAATTAAATTCAAAAATAATCAAAAAAATGTTTTTCTTTTTCCTAAAATTTTCTTTTGTCCTATCTTAGGTTTAGAAATTTAGTTTACATTTTTAAGGTTTAATTTTAGTTTATTTGTTTATTAGTCGCGTTTTGTTTTCCGTATTTGATTAATTGTCCATTTTAATTGTTGTTTTTTTTATTTAGTAGTCATAGCTTTCCAAATCAAATATATTTGCTTCATTCAAATCAGGATCCGAACCTAAACATGGTTTCAATTTCACTAGTCATTGGGGATAACGACCCGGGTGATCATATTTACCCGGTTTAATATACGTATTATATATTATATTATATATATTTTTAGAGTGAATTTTATCAAGGGTAACTTGGTAATTTTCTTAATTACTCTTTTAAAGTATTATATTTTATATATATTTACGTGTATAAAACTTACACATCAAAAGGCGTGGTACGTTTTGGTAAGAGAAGCAAGCTTTCACCAAGATATGTAGGACCGTTCGAGGATGTCGAGCGAGTGGGTCCTGTTACTTATCAATTGCGTCTATTGCAAGAACTTGTAGGCATTCATGACACGTTCCACGTGTCGAATTTGAAGAAATGCCTGGCCGACGTAAACTTGTACGTACTGCTAAAAGAGATCAAGATCGACAAAGGACCACGCTTCATTGAAGAACCTATTGAACTCATGGACCGAGAGGTCAAGAAGCTCAAACAAAGTTGGATTCCTATTGTAAAAGTTTGTTGGAACTCCCGAAGAGGACCAGAATTTACTTGGGAACGAGAAAACGAGATGAAGCGTAAGTATCCGCAACTGTTTGCGAGTGCTACGGTTAGGACGAACAACTAAAATTTCGGGATGAAATTCCCTTTAACAGGGGAAAAATGTAGCATCCGTCAATCTTAGAGGTCAGTAGCCAAAATCAAACGTATGATAATTGACTCTTTTGATTAATTGTGGAGTCACTTTTATGTGGTCATACTATTTTTAGCATTTAAAGCTTGATTTACTAGGAACCCTAGTTATACGAACGCACCTTTTACCTAACGATCCTAGTTAACGGTCCTAACTACCAACGATACGCTCAAATAACATTATAACAATGAAAAAACACATGGGAAAACATAATTTAACAAAATCATAAACTATCTCAAAAGTTACATTTTTACGACACTTTACGTATTTACCGAATGTACACAATTTATGCAATTTAACTTACACCATTTAAACAATACATACACTAGTTTTAAAAACAAAAAAATAAAGCCATAACCCCATCCTAAAGCCCCAAAAGTCGTACATAGTCACCACAAGACCACCTCATTCTTCCTTTTTACAAACCATGTAACACTTGTATTCTTCACTAAAACACTTGTCACTCTCTTTTTGCTACCACTCTTACACCTAGCACTCACTCCACATCTCTCTAATTCAAACAAACTCATCACATGCAATATTATCTCTAGAAACTCAGCTCCCATCTCCTTTTTCTCTCTCATTTTGGATGCCAAACTCAACAACAACTTCAACAAATCAAGATTTAAATAAAACAATGAGTATTGGTTAGCAATTACTTAGGGTAGAGGATTTTTGATCAAGAAATACTAGAAGGACACCATCAAAAACATCAATAACCTCAGCCCCTAACATTATATCACCTTTCCATATAAGTTTTAAAGGTAATCATCTAGGTGCAAGATGACTTGTGTCTATCTTGCACCAAAACACCCTTAAAAATCAAGTTTCATTGCACTTTCTTTTGAGTTCATTTGAGTAATATTCATATCAGTAACCCACTGAGATTTTTGGATTAAAATGATGTTGAGACATGTATAATATGATTGTGGGAGTTGATTAGGTTGTTTTTGCATGATGGTTTAGTGGTTTGACTTGTTTAGTCAAAAGGAAAATTCAATCAGCCCTCTACTCTATTTTGTGTCATATTGATTTGAGCATAAGTTGATGATAAATAAATGTTTTGACATGATTCCAGAGCCTAAAATCAAGTACTTTGAGTCTAGTTTCCAGAAATGTAAGCTTTGTAAAAATATGAGGTCGTTTAGTTAGTGAAAGTTGTAAAATGGTAAAAGGTGTCAAATCTGCCCGAAAATCTCTTTTCAACCCTTGTACTAAAATGACCATAAATCATAAATCTGATGTATATGTCCAGAAATTCTCGCTCTCAGAATAATGAAGATTATCGAAGGACTATATACGCGGACCATGTACACTAATAACCCGACTCAAAAAATATGAAAACTAGTACAGATAGAGAAGATAGGTTAATTAGAGTATGCTTCATTGAGTCGTTGACTCTATACAATCAAGCTAATAATACAACTCGTCCGTTTGTCAGTGATTCAGATGGGGACCCCAGAGACTCTAATGACTCCTGATACTCCCTTATATCACCCGTCCGTAACTGAAAACACCGTAAATGTCAACCGTATCTCAACACAGCCATCTCGCCCTCATCCGCTACCGACCAGCACACCCCCCACCTCCCCCTCACCTGCCTCTCCCTCCTTTGCCGACCCCCGTCCCCGGGTACCCTCCTCCCCCACCCCAGGCGCTCCCCCCCCCCCCATGGCTCTGGCTACTATAATATTTAGTCCTTGATAAATTTTCGGGGGGAAGAAGGGATAAATTCATGGACACACCTATCAAAAGGGGATTATTTTGACCCTGAATTCAGTACGCTTCGACAAAAACTTTTATTAACTTAGTCAAATAAATACTTAAAGTGACGGGAAATTTGGGGAAAATTAGTAGAAATTATGCTTTGTGATAAAAGTGTCTTTTGAAACGAAGCGTTGAACACAAGACTTAACAAATGAACCTTAATATTGTCCAAGCATATCGTATAGGATCTAATTAGGTATATTTACTTACCATAGGTTGTGAGTAGAAGGTTACGTATTTGTTTAGGTTTCCTACTTAGTGTGGTTTGCTGAGAAGTCCTATTATCATTTTAACTTTTAAGGTGAGTTTCTCACAGCCCCTCTTTTACCGTTTTAATCGATTTTGGGGTGCGAAGCATGGCCATTGTGTTGTAATTTAAATTTTCTATGATCGTAACTTTTATGGTTCTAAACTTTTGAGCCATAATTGAACTTGAATTGAACTTGGGAAAACGTTGTTGAACTTGAACTTGAATTGATATGTGTTGTTGTAATGCTTTGGAAAACCGCCACTTACTTTTAGGCACCGTTATATCCCCCTCAACAGGATTGAGACGTTAGTATATATGGATAGCGTTATTAGGAGATTAGCCCCTCCTCACTCCCATCATAAATGGGGTGCATGGTACTAGGACATAAGACTTGTGTTGCGACACTTGTCGAACTTGCAACTTATTTAAGGTGTTAGGGTTGCCTACACTTAGGTGAATGGAACTAGAATCGGGAAAGGCTGGAATGCGTTTTCTTAAATAGTGCTGCATAAACATCTATAGCTTATTTATACAATTATTTTATATTACGTTACTTTGGGTAACGAGAACTGTCTTTGGAAATTTGAATCAGTTTGGATTCACGACTTGTTTTGGCAACTTGATATTGAATTGGGAACTATGTTTGGACATTTACTCACTTTTTTTTAAAACTATATTTTGTGTTCATAATCATGTGAGCTCACCAACTATTTCAATACTTGACTGATAACATCAAATAGTTAATACATTTTAATATCAAAATCCCTTTGAAAATGCTTATAAACATGTTATAAATGCCTAAAATGTTACTTAATTGTTTGTTATTAGTTTTCAAGTATAAATTTGGCCCCTTCCTCTATTTCCGCCTACGTATATAGGATATTTAAAGAAGTAAGTGTCTTTCTTATTGCGGGTTGGGGAAAGAATGGAAAAGGTGATTTCACCTATATTCATGACAGGATACAGGGCCTATAGACAGAATATTTTTTTTGATTGGGGAGATAACTCTGAAAGACAGATTGCCCATCTTTTATTTTATCTCGGGCAAACGTGAGCATTTTTAGCAAAGGCTAGGGGGGGGGGTTGTTGGACATGGAATGCACTCTAAAGTGGAAAGTTCAAGGGCAGTTTTAAGGCGTAACATCCCCGATGGATTTACGCCGTAACATACTCTAACAAAGAAATGAGTCATCACACCCTTTACGGCGTAAAGCCTCTCCTACTTTACGCCGCAACATTCAAATTTACAAGAGATGATTTATCTGAGTCAGCATTACGGCGTAACATAGGCGACAAGGTTACGCCGTAACATCATTTTATGCCTAGAAGATTGGAAGCTTACGTAGCAAGATTACGGCGTAACATCTCACAAGGGTTACGCCGTAAACATTTCGAAGCCTATAAATAGAGCCCTCCTCTGGCTCATTCAGCATCACTCACTTCCACCACTCTACACACAGTTCTAAGGGGTGAACCAAACCCCTAAGGTTCGAAGCATTTCATCAGAAGGTCCAAGGGAGAAGTCACTTTACACAATTATTGTATTTAATCGTTCATTTCATCCTCTGTAAGAATTATGATGATTCAATCCATGTTTTTATTCATTAATTCTTGCATTGCTGTTACCATAAGCGGCTAAGCACTCCTAGTGCTGGCCTAACCATGTATCTACTATTGTTATGATTATGATTTCATGTTTAATTATGGTTCTATTAGATATCCTTATAGCCTTTCATTGATCCTCATGTTTTGGTAGTATAGAGGGTGGCTTAGATCTTGTTAATATTGATATTAGACTTACCATGTTGAACTTGGGATTTGTGGGGTACTAGGGTAGCTTGACATCTATCCCTAGTGTAGGAATTAACCAGATTATAGATTGGTCTTAACGGTAGTTAGAATTTAACCACTGCAAGCTTGGATGCCCTGCTCGTGTGATCGTAGGGAATTGTAGGATCGCAGAGTAAGTATAGGACAAACCTTAAATGAAAATTCGGGTTTGTCGACATTAGAACCACTAATAGAACTTATAATTGAACAATGCACATGAAATTGTAATCGTATCATTGGTAGTGAAATGGTTAGGTTAGCACGCCTTTCTCCCTGAATTCTTTTATCTATTTACTTTATTGCATTTACTTTTCGTAGTTCTTAAAATCAAACCTAAAGCCATTTTCAAATCGTGACAATAATCAAATTAAACTATTTAACCTTAGCTCTTGGGACGACCTCGAATTTACCAAACTACTGCACTACATACGACCGGGTTCTCTGCCCGTTAATGCGTGTATCGGTAAACGAGTTTTATAAATTTAAAACTTGGTAAAATATTATTTAAAACAATTTACGCATCAAGTTTTTGGCGCCGTTGCCGGGGAGCTAAAAGATAGTTTTAATTTGACCCTCTTTCTCAATCATGACTATGAGTAGCAACACAAAAGTGTTCACTCCTTTCGCTAACCCCGAAAGG
>BQNB010004210.1:0-76969 GCA_026074375.1 Tanacetum coccineum
TGGCATTTTAAGTCCGTTTTTGGTTATTTTAGCTCGTTTTTAAAGGTAAAAGGTATGTGTATTTAAGCACATACCAAGTCTAATAGTATTAACTAACCCAGCAGTAGGAAGTTATGCTTGGCAGCATTAACTTATGCCTAACAGCAGTAAGTGAATGCCTAGCAGCATAAACTAATATGGGCAGCAGTAAATTAAGCCTAACAGCATTAACTTAAGCTTAGCAACATTAAGTTTAAGTTGGGCATCATTAACTTTAAGACACTAGTATTAACCTTAATTTCTTTCCAAAAAGCATTTCCATCATCAATTTTGATTCTTACAAGCTCTCTTCCTATTTTTTAATCTCACTATATCTCTCATTTCTTTTCCTCACTAATTCACCCTATCTGTTTTTATATCAAGAATCCTTTTAGACAATTTTGTACAAAGTTCCATCAATTCCTTTAGTTTCATGATGTCCTCTCCACTTCTAAGTATGTTAACTCTTGAGAAAGGTAGATCATTAGACTGTTTAGATGCAGCCTCAAACCTGATTTGAGCTTCTGCACCCCCCTCCCCAATATGGTATATTGGTTCCTGGGACCACTACCTGAATCAGTTCCCTAAGGAATAGACTCATTAAGTGTTGCCATAGATTGGGTCCTATTTATGTTACCACTATCATGCTCTGCTTCTAAGCTAGAAGCAGTAGTGGCAGCCCTTTCCATTCTGTCTTCCCATTCTTCATAGATAGTCTCATCTGCATCAAGGTGAATAGGTCTACTAGACTGAGATATCTCAGTGGTCCTTTTGGCTTTCCTAGGTTTTTAAGTCTTTTTGGGTTAAGATTGTGATGGAACAGTGATTGGTTCAAGATTAGATAGTGATATAATTGTGGATGTGTGTTAGGGTTTAATGGGATTTCCTGACCCTTCACCCACTTTTTCTTAATGATACATTCCCTTTTATCTAATCTTAATTATCCTCCCCTCAAACAATACTTCAAAGATTAAGTAATCCAATGCTATCAATCAGAAAGTTAAACCTGCTAACATCAAATGCCTTTGTGAGAAGATCTGCAACATTATGATATATATGTATCTTAAGCACTTGAATGAGCCTCTTCTCATAAGAATCTCTGATGAAATAGTGCCTTATTTCAATGTGCTTGGTTTTAGAATGAAACATTGAATTCTTCACAATACAAATGGTGCTTTCATTATCAATGTAAATCTTGGTGTTCATGAAATTGAACCCATAATCAAGCATCTGATTTTGGATCCACAACACCTGTCCACATCAATTTCTAGCAGCAACATACTCTGCTTCAGTAGTAGAGTTGGCAACTATAGTTTGCTTTTTACATTGCCATGAAATCAACCTTTTGCCAAGAAATTGACAACCTCCTGTTGTGGATTTCCTGTCAAGGCTAGCTCCAGCATAATCACTATTAGAAAAAGCTTCCAAGTTAAATGGTGAATCCCTAGGATACCAAAGGCCCAATTTAGGTTAACCTTTCAAGTATCTAAAGATTCTCTTTATAGCATGAAGATGTGAGACTTTAGGAGTAACTTAGAACCTTGGATAATCACAAATAGCAAACATTATGTTAGGCCTAGAAGCTGTCAAGTACATCAATGATCCAATCATTGATCTGTATAAATAAACATCCACATCCTTAGCTTCTTCATCCTTGAGTAATGCCTTATTAGTCTCGATTGGAGTGCTTGCTGTCTTCATTGTGACAAAATCAAACTTTTTCAATATATCAGCCACATACTTGTCTTGGCTGATGAAAATTCCATCATCTTTCTGCTTTACCTGCAACCCTAAGAAGAAAGTGAGCTCCCCCATATAACTCATCTGGAATCTCTTGTGCATCATCTACTCAAACTCAACACATAAAGACTTCTTTGTAGAACCAAAGATGATGTCATCAACATATACTTGCCCTAATAGGATATCACCTTTGTCTTTCTTAATGAACAAAGTTTTATCTATAGTGCCTCTTCTAAATCCATTTTCTAATAAGTAAGTAGACAAAGTCTTATACCAGGCTCTAGGAGCTTGATGGAGACCATATAAAGCTTTTTCTACTTTATAAACTTTATCAGGGAATTATGGATCTTCAAAACCAGGAGGTTGGCACACATACATCTCCTCTTCAATAGTACCATATAAAAAGGCACTCTTCACATCCATCTGGTATACATTAAACCCCATAAATGATGCATAGGCTAAAAATAACCTGATTGCTTCTATCCTAACAACAGGAGCAAAAACCTCATTATAATCAATGCCTTCTTCTTGGGTGTAACCTTGTGCAACCAGTCTTGCCTTGTTTCTAACTACTATCCCTCCCTCATCTTTCTTGTTTCTATAGACCCATTTTGTTCCAATGGCATGCTTGCCTTTAGGTAAATCAACCAATCTTCAAACCTTCTGCAATCTAAACTGTAGCAACTCATCTTACATTGCCTCTATCCAGCTTGGATCTGTCAAGGCTTGTGTCACTTTTTTGGGTTCTATTTGTGAGAGAAAATAGGCAAATAAGCAGTTTTGATAATCTTTGTGATTTGTTCTCCTTTTCTTTTTGATGTAATTAACCATAGCATGTTCTTCAGAAATCTTGGTCATCCTCCTTGTTTGAGTAGCTGAATTTATGTCTCTAATGATATGGTCTTTAGAATGATCCTTGTGAATTATGGTTGTGGGAATATGACTGACATTTATGGTGGTTTCCAAGTTGTTAAGGTCAGCCTCTGCACCCACATCTTCATCATCATATGCACCACTAAAGATACCAGTATTTAGAAGATTAGCAGTATCCTCCAAATCAAGCATAAGAGGATCAGTAGGAAGATCATCAGCATTAGTAAAATTTTGCCCAGCAGTACTAACAGATGGACTAATAGTACTATCTCTGTTAGTGTTGTTAGCATAACCTTCCTTCTGTTGAACAAGTAAATTATCCAATTTAGCTCTAAAATCTTGCACATTCTGGTCATCTTCTTTATTTAAAGCTCCTCCTTCTTTCTCTTGACTGTTTCTTTCACCCTCATTTGTTGGTTCTTCATTAGTCTTTTTACCAGCATCATCAGCAACTGCATCCTCTGAGCTCTGTGGACTATTATAAAGTAATGGTAGCATAATATATTGTTGAGTACCGTTATCCTTATTACCTGTATTCTTATTAGTTTGATTTCCTATAGTAACTAGCTCATAATTCATAGAGTTTGTTAGTAAATCAATATCAAAGAGCCAATCTGGTCCATTCCCTGCAACATTGGGTTTGTTTTCAAGAAAGGTTATGTGCAAGTTCTCCTCTACTTTCCTAGTTCTAGTGTTAAATACCCTAAAAGCCTTGCTATTTATAGAGTATCCAACAAAGAACCCCTCATCAGCCTTCCCATCAAATTTTCCTAGGGGATCTAAGGTATTAAGAATAGTCACAGGACACCCAAAAGGTCTCATAAAACTTATACTAGGTGGTCTACCATGTAATAGTTCATAAGGTGTCTTGTTGTGAGGCTTGGTCACTAAAACCCTATTCTGAACATAACAAGCAGTACTAACTGCTTCAGCCTAAAATGTAGTAGGTAATAATGAATCTGTTAGCATAGTTCTAGCTACCTCTATTAGTGTCCTATTCTTTCTTTCAGCAACTCCATTTTGTTGTGGAGTTCTGGCAACACTAAACTCCCTCTTAATCCCTTTCATCCCACAGAACTGATTCATGTCATTATTTTTAAACTCAGTTCCATTGTCACATCTGATGATTTTAACCTTATGATTTATTTGGTTTTCTATGCCAGTAATAAAAGTTTTAAGGATCCCACAAGTCTCATCCTTAGTGGCCAAAAAGAAAACCCAACTAAACCTACTATAGTCATCAACGACAATAAGGCAATATATCTTGTGATTGATACTCCTACAGATGTTGGTCCAAATAAGTCCATATGCAACATTTGTAAGGATTAGATGATAGAGCTTACAAGCTTGGTCTTACAAGAGGCTTTATGTTGCTTTCCCTTCTGACAAGCAACACAAGTATGGTCATTTTCAAAAAGCTTTGAAGGCAATCCTCTTACAAGGTTTCCCTTCATAAGTTTGTTCATAGTTTTAAAGTTTATAACTAAGCCTCCTATGCCATAAATTAGACTCATCTATTGTAGCCTTTGCAAATAAACAAGTCAAACCTCCTGAAGGAACAACATTATTTAGATCAAAACTGTACATGTTGTTCTGTCTGGGAACTTAAAGCAAGACTTGACTTTCATCAAGTAGTTTAAAGTCAGGAGATAGAACAAGACATTCAGTCTCAGTGAAAAGAACAATGTTTTTCTTATCATACATTTATGAGACAGAGAAAAGGTTCAACTTAAGTTCCTTTACAAAGTATACATCTTCAAAGTCTAATTTCCCAGTCCTAATTTTACCTTTTCCAGTAACTTTACCTCCTTTAGGACTTCCTCCAAATGCAACAAATCCATCATCAATCTCTTGATAATCTGTAAGAAAGGACTTGTTTCCAGTCATATGCCTAGAGCATCCACTGTCAAAAATCCCTTAATCCTGTAAAGTATATTGTGGATTACCCTGCACTCAAAATGAGAGAATTAGTATCTCTTAGGGACCCAAGCCATTACTGACTTGAGTCTGCCTTGTAGATCAACATAGTCAAATCTTTTAAGCATGTATGATCTACTATCTTTGGAGGTATGGTCAATAACATTTCATGTTGGTCTTCGAATCCAGCATGCTGAGGACTTAACAACATTTTCCCCATTTCCTACAGCAGCACTAACTACTGCTTTTGGCCCAGTAATAGTTACATTGTTAACCCTAGCAGTATTAACTTTTTCATTAAAGTTATTGGTTTTAGCTGCTGATTTTTGGTTAAAAATCCTTTTTGCTGGTGAATGTGCTTTAAAATAAGAATATGTTATGGGTAATGCATCATTCACTTTTGATTTAGGGGCAACAATATTAACAGGCCTGGCAGTACTAATTGATGCTGCTACTCTTGGAGAGCTTTGCTTAGCAGCATTAACTGGTACTTGTCCTGACTTTGTTACAACTGCTATTGGAACAAAATTCCTTTTAGGATGTGGGTGAGTCATTTATTTTGGTGGTTTACCCTCTGAGCATTGTTCCATACTGGTCTAATTTCCCTTTGACCAGTAACCCTTCCCTTATTATTCAACACAGGTTTTTCTACCATTTTATTATCATGAAAATCACAGTCTTTGATTAAATGGTTGAAACTCCCACCCACAAAACAAGCTTTCTTTATAAACTTAAAACCATTCCCTAGTTTCTGAGTCATCATCCCATTCCAGTTTCTTCTGTTACCCTTAGGACTTTGACTTTTCTTGGGATACTCTACTTGCTTATGTATGTTTTCCTTATTAACAGATTTCACATTCTCATCAAATTTGACAAAATTAATTTTTGTAAACTTTGGTTTTGTCTGATCAGTTTTAGGTCTAAACACACTATCATTATCACTATCAGTGTCCTAATCTTCAATGATAAGAGCACTAGGCCTAACAGTTTTAGGCTTTTCTAGAATATCCTTACTAGTCTTAGATATACTAGTTTCAGTTTCACTCACTTTAGTCTTATAGACGAAATCATCTAACCCAGCAAATGATAAGTTAGGTCTTGAGGGCATGTAGTTCCTAGTGTAGGGAGGGGGGACTACATGAAACCCTTTACCTGTTTTAAATCTATCATTTACTTGACTATCATCCACATCACTTTCTCTACTGTTAAACACACTATGAACCACTTCACTCTCATTTATTTGACTATCATAACCAAGACTAGCTTTGTCTCTAGCACTTATTTGACTATTAATCAGTTTAGTTAGATTCTTTGATGATTCTTAAAATTTTATTAGTTTAAGTTTCAAATCATCTTTCTCTTTTAAAACTTATTCTAACTGATTTTTAAGGTCTTTGATAAAAATATCTTTCACTCGGACATCATACTTTAAAAATGCAATATCTTCTTCATAAACTGCTTCATTCTTTTCATGAACAACTATCCTAGTATCTAATGATTCTAATCCTATTTGATAACCTATAATTTCTAGATTATATTTATTAAGAGCTTCACGCTGTTGATCATGCTGTTTTTGAAGAGTTTCATATGATTTTAAGCAATCTTTAGAGCAAGTATGTACCTCAAAGTCTGAACTTGATGAACTTGATAAACCTTGGGATGTATAGGCCATTAGAGCAAAGTTTGTGATGCCTTCTTCAGCCTGAAAGCTCCAATCATAACCACCTATCCCATCTTGAACAACCAAGGTATTTGCAGGAGTCTCTACTGGTACAACCCTTCTTGAAGCATCTCCATTTCTATTCCCCTGATTCCTTGGTGCCATGCATTCTCTAGCAAAGTGACCACTCCTGTGGCAGTTGTAACATTCAACATTTGTCTTATCAAAGCCAACAGTTTCTTTGCCATTGAAATTCAGATTCCTTCCTGTCTTCTTTAAGAATCTCTTCACCCTTATGGTAAGCATGGCCACCTGCCATTTGAGATCCATCTCTTTAAGATCATCAGTATCAATTTGCTCTAGATCTTCATTGTCTAATTGTGGACTATTAAATTGATTAGCAAATAAGGAAAACATGACATCATTTGCATAAGTTGAGGAAGAAACTTGTCCCTGTGAACTAGCAGTAGAAACTTCATGAGCAGTATTAACTGCTTTATTAGTACTGCTAGTGTTTTCTGAAGATACAAAAGCCACATTTTGAGAGTTTGAGCTTGAGCTTGATTGGCCTTTAATCTTAGATTCATACACCTTTAGATTATTATACAAATCATCTATGCTCAATGTGTCTAGATCAGATTTGTTTCTCATTATTAAAGCAATATTGTTCCAAACTGATGGTAGACTTCTCAGCAACTTCAGATTTGCATCTTCTTAAGAGATAACTTCACCATGAATTTCCAATTAGCTGATGAGTTTCTGAAACCTATCATAGGTTTTATCCAGTCCTTCAGATCTTGATGCAGTAAAATTGTCATATTTCTGCTTCAGAATGGTTTTCTGCATTTTCTTTAATTCTTTGTTGCCTCCAAACCTGGCCTTGATTACTTCCCATAAGGTCTTTGCATCTTTGATTCCATGAAACTTCAATAGGTGCTCATCAGGAATGGCCAACAATAGAGTGTTTTAGCTTTCAATTCATTCTTTCTTGCTAGCTTTTATTTAGTAGTTTTATGAGGAATGGGACCTTCAGTACCAACACTAGCTGATACAATAGTAGGTGCATCACCATTCACAATAACCTCCTAAAGAGCATAATCAGTGTGAGTAAGATATTGCTCCATTCTCATGCTCCAGAGATCATAGTCTCTAGTTTTGAGTACTGGAAGTTTTAGTGCAGACACTGTTTGGGTAGTTTCTGATTGTGACTCTATCTTCTCTTTAAATATGAGATCTTGTATAGATGTAGTGTTCTTCTTATTCAAAGTTTCTCAACAAGCTCTGATACCACTTGTTGATCCCTTTTGAACAGATCTTACTTAGCTTGTTAAAGCTTAGTTGTGTTGGATAGATCCAAAACAACTATAGTAGAAACTAAGATTGTAAATACTACAAACTATGCGGAATCTAGCTTGTAATACTAAGAAGAACAATGAAACAGTAAAACAAGATCTTGCTAAACTTTCAATATATTAAACACAATCAAAGTTACAGAATAACCTTGAAACTATGAATACTAACTATATTTGCTATGAAAACTATATAAAACTTCATATCTAGATCTATGCCGTAGGGTTCCTTTTATACACCAAGGAAACCCTAATGGGCTTACAAAACACGTTACGTGATCATGCATATCTATTCCTAATATATCTCATGCATATCACATAAGCAGTACTAACTATTTTTAACTAACAGTACTAATAAACTAACAGTACTAACATTTTGTACTGGCAGTACTAACTATAACACTAGCAGTACTAACTTAGCTTGGCAGTACTAAGTCTTCTCTTGGCAGTACTAAGTTGAACCAGCAGTAGAAACTTGTAGAAGCCCTTAATTCCCAACATAACACATTATTTTTAAAAATTTGTCACATAGTTCAGGTGTAGTAGACGCAAAGATTATATCATCAACATAGATTTATACCAGGAGAATATCTTTGCCTTGTCTTCTGATGAACAATGTGGGATCCACGGTTCCTTTAGAGAATTCCTGAGAGAGTAAAAACTTCGACAATAGATCGTACCACGCGTGAGGAGCTTGTTTTAACCCATTGAGAGCCTTCTTAAGCTTATACACATGATTAGGATTGTCTTGATCCACAAACTGGTCCAGTTGACTGACATAAACTTCTTCGCGCAGAATGCCATTCAAGAATGCCGTCTTAACATCTATTTGGTAGACGATCATATTCATGTGAGCATCATATGCGAGGAAAATTCGAATAGCATCAAGTCTAGCCACTGGAGCAAAAGATTCCTCAAAATCAATTCCCTCTTCTTGACGGTAACCACGAGCAACCAATCGAGCCTTGTTTTTCAGAATTCCTCCTAATTCATCAAGTTTAACCTTATAGATCCATTTTAAAGTAATAACCATCACTTTATCTGGACGAGGAACGAGTTCTCAGACTTCAAGATGTTAAAATTCATTTAGCTCCTCTTGCATTGCTTCAATCCAACATGATTGAGTTAATGCGTCTTTATAAGTCTTTGGTTCAACTGATGTGAGAAAGGCATCGTAGTAACAAAATAAGGCTTGTTCATGGAGTTGAAATCTTGTGGAAACAGGTCTCCCGAGTTCACCGATGATGTTGTCTAAAGGATGATCCTTGGTCCATTTGGTAACGTGTTCTGAGTTAGGAGTAGCAGTGTGTACAATGGTGGGAATAACGTCCGAAGAAGAAGATGCTTCAGAAACATTTTCTGGAATTGAAATACCAAAGAATGGATCGTTATTGATGTGTGCAACATCTAAGTCATGATTCTCTTCTTCAACATCGATATAAATGACAAGAGATTGAGTTTCGGGTGTTGTTTGTGAGTTACTAGGTGAAGGTGCATCTTGGTCAACAATTGTTGAGGAAGGTGAACCGGTTAATGCAACAGGTTCTGGAGCTACTA
Source organism: Tanacetum coccineum (assembly GCA_026074375.1). Classification (NCBI taxonomy): domain Eukaryota; kingdom Viridiplantae; phylum Streptophyta; class Magnoliopsida; order Asterales; family Asteraceae; genus Tanacetum; species Tanacetum coccineum. Next base: position 9,115 of record BQNB010004210.1, read on the forward strand.
CTTCAACAATTAGAGTAATGACTTTAGGGGCTGGGCGATCAACACTTGATGGAAGGTTGAGTAATTCATCAAATAGTAGTTGAAACAAAATATCCCAACCAGTTCTTGAAGGTGGTACAAATGGTGTTGAAGGAGGAGGGTTTGGCACGAGTCCTGAACTAATTGTTGTAGGAGTCATTTCATGAAGTGCGAGTTCGAAACTGCTGTGTTCAGAAGCCATTGTTGTCAGCTCATCAAAATCTACATGAATTATTTCTATGATTCGTCTGGTACGTCGGTTGTAAATTCGAAATGCTTTCGTTGTGGGTGCATAGCCAATGAAAATACCAATATTAGCTTTCGGTTGTAACTTCCCCAAGTTCTCGCTATCATTTGTCGGTTAACAAAGTGCACCAAATACGTGGAAAAATGATAAATCGGGAAGTTTGTCATGTAAAAGCTCATATGGTGTTTTACCGTGACGAAGACGTATGATGAAGCTTTTGCATAAATCAACATTGTGCGGGCAGCTTCAATTAGCGTACGATTACGTCTTTTAATGACACCATTTTGCTGTGGAGAGCGAGCAACAGATGTTTCATGAGAGATGCCAACCTTCTCATAATATTCACGCAAAGTTTAATTAACAAATTCAGTTCCATTATCTGTTTTGATTTGTCAGACATGTACTTTAAGCCGCACTTGGATCATCTTGAGAAACTTGATTATGAAATCTGGAGCTTCATCTTTTGACCTTAAGCACTTTACCCATGTAAATCGAGAATGATTTACGAATTGATAATTGATGCTTGAATGGAATAATGATTTGATTGATTAAAATGCACAAGCAATTAAGGAAAACCTAACAACGAAAGCTATTAAAGATTTAAACCTAAAATGAGACGGGAATGTAAAAATGCGAGCTAAAAAAACTATATTATCAAAAATTAAACCCTAAAGTGATAAAAATGCTAAACTGCTAAGCAGTTTGAGCTCAAATAAGCTAATGGAAAATGGAACAGACAAGTTGGGCACTAAACCTAATAAGCAAATGCAAACAAAGATAAGCAAGGTAAATAAGCTAGAACAGGCTAGACAATCTAGATAAGCATTAATAACCTTAAATAAGCAAATTCAACAAGCAATTAAGCTAAATTAAGCAAGAGAAACTCAGCAGTACTAACTTAGAGTTAGTACTGCTAGCTTTGAGTTAGTACTGCTAGCTTAGATTTAGTACTGCTGGCTTTAATAAAACACAATGAAATAAGAAATAAGCAAATAAGCTAAAACAGATATTTAACTATCCCTAATAAGCACTCAGGCATAAGAATAAGCAACTAGAATAAACTAGAATGGCGAATAAGCTAAAAAACTAAAAACCGATAAACTCTTAAATTACTTTGAAAAGGCAAATAAGCTTAAATAAGCTCTACTAAAGACAGTAAACGAAAATGGGCTTAATCTACTCTAAAAAGCTAAGCAAATCTTAAATAAGCAGAAATAATAAGCTAATAAGCAAAAATGAACTAACAGTACTAACAGTATTAACTACCAGTACTAACCTGGAGTTAGTACTGTTAGTTGAAAATCCCAAAAGAGAACTAGCAGTACTAACTATGGGTTAGTACTGCTTGTTCCAAACACCCCTTAAAGTTTTCAAAAATCATTTTTTCTTTTTTTTTCTTTTTAATTTAAGCTGATTTGGTTCTAAATTGTTAAAAACAGATTATCAAATAACAAAATAAGACACTTATAAGCAGATTTCAATCAATAAAAGCATCTTATATAAGCTAAACCTTATCTAACAGTTTTTTTAACTCTACTTAACTGTACTAACTAAGAAATTTGCACAATCACTTTTAAAACTAAACAAACTAAGCTAAAGATAAGCACCCCCTAACATCATGATAAAGCATAAATAAGCAAATATAGGTAACAAATAAGCACTATAAGCATATCTATAGTAAATAAGAAAAATAAGAAAAAGAGAGACTTACAACACCCTTGCTCAAAACAGGGTTAAACAAAGAATCTACAAGCTCTAGCTTGTATAAAACAAGCTAGTAGTGTCCATAAGCCCATCCAAAACTGGCTTATCATCCATAAGCTGTGGTATATTTGAGTGTGGAATTTTTTGTGACTTTACTTAAATTCTTAGTATTTGAGTTAAAACAAATGGCTTATATGATTTTATAAGAACTTAAAACATATTAAGTAATGCTTTTAACAAAAGAAACACAAAGATTCAGGAATTGACTTAAAAACTCCAAATTTGCATTAAGACGAAACTTAAAGTTACAAGACTTGGAAGAGTAAAATTGCATAAAAATAAACTGAATTTTTTTACTAAGAACTCCTCTTTTTTTATTGGGTTACAATGGCCCTATTTATACTAGAAACTTCCTCCTTGGGTCTTCCAGCTGTGCTTTCTTCTGTGTTTCTTTGTAGAGACAAAAACCAAAGTGTGCTTGTTGTGTGAGGTGATTCTAAAACAAATCCCAGCCTTCAATTTCTTTTGTGCTTCTTTTGAGTCAATCATAGCCATCGAAAAGCTTGGAAAGTGGTGGGATTGCCAACTTGGCAATTATACATGGGGAGGTGGTGATAGTGGAGGAGGGGGAGATGTCTTACCCAAGGGGTTGTAGAGGTTGCAGGGTAAATGTGTGGAGAAGAGACCCCGTGATTGGTTCTTGGGTTTTGTGCAGTTTTGCCCCATCAAGTTGTATTTTCATGAAATTGCAACTTCAGTCCTTGTAGTTCTTATCCTCAATATACAACTTTAGGATTTGGCAATTGTGGTCCCCCAAGTTGTCTTTCCTGCTTCAGTTTCTCGAAGTTGACTTTGACTTTGACTATTTGACTATTCTATTGACTTTTTGACTTGGTTGACTTTTTGGCTTTGATTTGGCTTCGTCTTTTCACACTTTTCCATTCCGTGCTCAATTTTGTCATTTTTGGCTTTGTTTTTCATCCTTTTATGTGATATCCGTTTCCTGCACAATACAAATGCAAAACAAACATATATTTGGCAGTTTTTGTCTGTTTTTGGTCATTTAGGCTCGTTTTTAATGGAAAAAGGTATGTGTAATTAAGCACATACCAAAATCCCCCATACTAAGGTATTGTCGTGTCCTCACGCAATGCTATGAAGTAAGCATTTAAGAAAACCAAGAATCTCAATCCCCCTCGACTAATAACCTCGAAAAGTAGCTAAGTGTTTGTCTTTGGGGAACTAAAGAATCAATAGCTTCGACAAGTCCCGTTTTCACCATTTTTTTATATGTACACTAACTATCCCTAATTTTTTTGGATTTCCCTTTTTCTTTTCTTAACTACCTGTTTGACTTCCTTTATTTTATCAACACTGGGATCATAGAATGAGAAGCGCCCATAGAATAATCTACGGATGTCCTGACGGATAAATTCATCGTCCCCGATTTTTCACTAGTCCCAAGCTAAGCGTAAAAACGAAATCACCGCTAAGTACAAGTAAAGATGCTAACACTACTTATAACTATGACTTGTCAACTTTTCGCTCCCAACAATTATTCAATGTGCTTAATTTTAAGTTAAATTTAGATCGACAATTTAGAAAGCAGTACAGTTTATGTGCATAACGATATTTCTGAAGAAATCTGGGGAAAAGACTAGATCACCCACCAACCAGCATATTCTCGATAGATCCCAGCCGAGTTCGACTTAGGTTATCAGGTTGAGACCCCACAGGAGAATGTTCGCAATGTAATAGCGGGATACTCCACCCTTTTAGGCCGAATTTCTTAGTTTTACCGCTAAATAAACAATACTACTCATCTGCACGCAAAATCTAAATTTAAGATCTCATTGGTGAGACTTGCCAATGTAGCGACTTTCTACTAGGAAGTCCCAGCCTCATCAGATAAGTGCCTAGGTTTTTGAAAACCCCACGGGGGAATACTTAATCGAAAATAATCTACCGAGGCACCAACAACTTTTGAAGTCTTTAAAAGCAAGTTATTTTCTTGTTTAAAATTATACTTGAGTTTAGAAAAGAAATCTTTAACCTTTAAAATTTCATTCTATCTGCTATATACATACTATAATACCGCTATCATTTACATGATTACAACATCGGCCACGCCTCCGACAAGATGTAGTGACTTAGTCTGACGACGGTTTCTTATTGATAATACTTAAGAATGCACTTTGGCATTTATTATCTCACTATGGCTTTGTTTTGGAAGACTGCACATCGGTTGTGAGCCGCAAGATGCAAGTAAACCTTTATCAGCACCCAGTTTATATTTTCATCATTATTTTTTTTTCTCTTTTTTTTTGCCATACATATTTTTCCGTAATAGACGAAAATTTCGTTTTTAGAAACTCAAGTATAATGCTGAACTAAGATGAATATTTTCGTTTTCGAAAGAGCTTCTTTTTAGAAAATGTCGGTTTAAAGTTAAAGCAAAATTAAGCACGTTTATTAGTCAGGTTAAGAGCTTCTTTTTATTTTATTTTTTTTTTATTTTTTTTTTTTTATTTTTTTTAATTTTTGGGAGAAAAAAGCGGACAAGTTATACCTATAAGCTTTTAAGATTTCCAAATAATCCTTGCTTAGCATCCTACTTGTAAACAACACTATCATTTCTCGTTCTCGCAATTTAAATCCTAGTAAAAGGATCCGCGAATGTTATGCCTATAAACTTTCGTTTATTAAATGCGTTAAGGGGACAAAGCTGGGCTCAACACGCTCGATTCGAAGTCAAAATTTATTTCATTCTACCCATTGGGAAAAGTCAAAACTGCGACAAAAACATTATTTTATTTTGAAAATTTTTAAATTTTTAAAATTTTTTGGTATTTTTTGCGAAAATTTTGGTGGTTTAAAACAGGATTACCGTGATAAACAATGGTTGCAGGTGAAATCAAATCGAAGTTTTCCCATACTAGAACTAAACATCGTCCTCGATGTTTTAAAGGGGTACCTACGTAAATCTAAGGCCGTTTATGAAGTGTGCCAAAAGATAAAACGTTAGTCGATTAGATTTGGATACTGGATTCCCAAAATGAAGCTGAGGATGTGAAACTCTTGTGAGTGAAGGGCAAAAATACCGATAGCCGAGAGTCTTCACAATTGGAAATCCTGGACATAACAAAGCAACAAAACACGGATAATGGAAGAGGTAAGCCTCCTCACACAAAAACACTTATTCAATACTACATAATACTGCTACTGATAAGCATGGGGTGCCTCCCACGTAGCCTTCTTTAAAAGGTCGCTATGCTTGACAGTCCCGTAAATTTATTGGTCCATGGGGAACGTCTGGAGATCCGGGACTACCTCGGTTGGTACGTCCCCTCCAAAGTAGTGCTTTAAACGATGACCATTCACTTTGAAATTTGGCCCGGAGTTTTGGGATAACTCGATAGTGCCATATGGAAAAACTTGGGTTACAGTGAATGGTCCACTCCAGCGGGTCTTAAGCTTGCCTGAGAAAATCTTTAATCTAGAGTTAAAGAGGAGGACTCGATCACCGACGTTGAAAACGCGATTTTTGATCTTGGAGTCATGGATTCTCTTTGTTTTCTCTTTATAGATCAAAGAGTTTTCATAGGCATGATCACGAAGTTCATTAAGTTCGTTGAGCTGAACTTTTCTGTGATCACCCGCGGTTTTGATATCAAAGTTTGTATGCTTAAGGGCCCAGTAAGCTTTGTGCTCTAACTCAATCGGTAGATGACATGCCTTTCCATATACAAGCTTGTACGGAGTGCACCCGATGGGTGTTTTGTAAGCTGTACGGAAGGCCCAGAGAGCGTCATCTAGTTTGTCCGACCAAGAGGCACGGTTTTCGACACGTCCTTTCAAGAAATCTTTTCAAACCACAGATTTCGGATACCAACTTGTCCACTTGTTTGTGGATGATACGCGGTGGAGAGACGATGAGTGACTCCATATTTAAGCATGACTTTTGAAAATTGGTCATTGCAAAAATGGGTTCCGCGATCACTTATGATTGCACGAGGGGCACCAAATCTGGAGAAGAGAGTTTTAAGAAATTTGCAAACAACTCGGGCATCATTGGTGGGGAGCGCTTTTGCTTCAACCCATTTTGATAAGTAATCGACGCCACGGAGTTAATATTTGTTTCCTCTTGAATAGGGAACGAACCCCAAAAATCAATGCCCCAAATGTCAAAGATTTCGCAAACTTGGATAGAGTTTTGTGGCATCTCATCACGTTGCGAAATTTTGCCTTGACGTTGACAAATGTCACATTGGGACCAAAGTCATGGCATCCTTGTAGATTGTGGGCCAATAAAAATCCCGATCGAGATCTTTTTAGCGGTGTAATTGGCACCGTGTGTTCACCACAGTGGGGTCCACTGTGGCAAGCTTTAAGAATGTCAAAAGCTTCTTGCCCCGAAACACAACGCCTAATTACTTGGTCAGCACAGATCTTGAATAGAAAGGGGTCGTCCCAGAAATAATGTTTGACATCTTTGAAAAACTTGTTTTTCTGTTGGGACGACATTCCCTTGACAATGAAGTTCCCCGCATGGTAGTTTGCAAAGTCGGCAAACCATGGGGTACTATCATCACGAAGAGCAACCGATCCAAGAGTCTCGAGTGGAAATGTTTCCGTGATTTCCTTGTTCTCGAACTCATTTTGGTGAGGGTTCTCAAGTCTGGAGAGATGATCGGCGGCAAGATTTTCTGCTCCTTTTTTGTCTCGGATCTCAACATCGAATTCTTGGAGCAAAAGGATCCACCGCATCAGTCTTGCCTTAGCATCCTTTTTAGCAAAGAGATACTTTATAGCAGAATGGTCCGTGTACACTATGCTTTTGGACAAAACGAGATATGACCGGAATTTCTCAAAAGCGTACACTACGGCAAGTAATTCTTTTTCGGTCGTAGTGTAGTGTGCTTGTGCTTCGGTCATTGTCTTGCTGGCTTGTGAAATGTTGAAAATGCTTGTTCTTTCGTTTGCAATAGGACTGCACCCACAATGCAAAGTCGCTTGCATCACACATTAGTTCGAAGGGCAAGTCCCAGTCGGGAGCAATATCTCTCTCTGCGCGCTCGCCTCGGTCAATTTTCTTTTAAGTGTATTAAAGGATTCGATACACTCTTTTGAGAAGAAAAATGGAGTCTCTTTTTCAAGCAAGTGGGTCATTGGACGGGCAATTTTTGAAAAGTCTTGTATGAAACGTCGGTAAAAACCGGCATGCCCAAGAAAACTACGGACACCTTTGACAGTAGTCGGGTGAGGGAGCTTGGCTATAACTTCAACTTTAGCACGATCGACCTCAATTCCTGACTTAGAGATTTTGTGTCCAAGAACAATGCCTTCTTTAACCATAAAATGGCTCTTCTCCTAATTTAGGGAAAATGGTGTCTTCATCACCGTGTTTTAGCATTTTTTTCCAAAGTGATAGGCATGTAGAGAAAGAATCTCTGAAGACCGAGAAGTCATCCATGAACACTTCCATTGTCTTTTCGATCATGTCATGGAAGATTGCCATCATACATCGTTGAAACGTGCCGGGTGCATTACATAGCCCAAAAGGCATGCGGCGATAGGCGAACGTTCCGTATGGGCAAGTGAATGTTGTCTTCTCTTGATCCTTCGGGTCAATAGGAATCTAAAAATAACCCGAGAAGCCATCTGAGGAAACAAATAGTATTGGTTTCCCGCGCAGTCTTTCGAGCATTTTGAATCAGGAAGGGCAATGGGAAATGGTCTTTTCGTGTGGTTCATTCAACTTACTATTGTCAATGCACACTTCCACCCGTGACCAATCGAGTTGGTATCAAATCATTATCATCATTCTTGACGACGGTTATACCACCCTTCTTTGGTACACAATGTATCGGGCTTACCCATGGACTGTCAGAGATCGGATAAATTAATCCGGCGTCAAGGAGTTTTTCAACCTCTTTTTTGATGACGTCATGGATCTTTGGGTTTACCCGTCTTTGACTCTGAACTGTTGGTTCGTAGTCCTCTTCCATAAGGATTTTGTGAGTACAAAATTCTGGATCAACCCTTGATATCGGAGAGTTTCCAAGCGATGGTCTGCGTTGTGTGGGACTTTAGAACTTGCATAAGAGTTGCTTCTCCTCATCCTTCAAGTCTTTCGCAATTAGACGAGCAACTTGTCGATTGCCTTCCAAAATTAAGTATTCTAATGAGGTGCAAGTCCTTAGTTCAAACCTCGGGGAGCTCTATCATTGATGATTTAACGGTTTTAGCTTCAACAACTTTAAGTTCTTCCCGATTCGGGTGAATAATCTTTATGATTCGGAAGAGGAGGCAACGGTTCACTATTGAGAAGTGCTTCTGAGGACAGATGTCACCCTCCGGATCATAGTAAGTAGCATTAATTTCCGTAAATTTGCTCGTCTTGTTAGCTATAAATGCATTTGCTTCTTCGGAAGGAGAAAAATCACTATCCCCGAAAGTGTTAGTGTTGGTGAATATTTTGAAACAATTGGATTGTATTTCGGAGAAGATTACCGTATGCAATGAATCAGAAAAACCTAGACAATTCTGCGACGTATTACTTCATTGCCAATTCAAGACATCGATTCGGTTTCGCCGTCATATGATTGTAATTAGAGCGTGTATCTCGAAGTTTGGTCCAGATTGAAGGTGATGGCCTCTTTGCCAACACGAAGGGTTATTTCACCTTCGTAAACATCTATCAACGCACGACTGGTCTTTAAGAAACTTCTCCCGAGAATTAAAGGTACTCGGGGGTCTGGTTCAAAATCTACGACCACGAAATCTGCTGGAAACTGGAACTTTCCCACCATTAAACGGACGTCTTTGGCGATACCGATCGGTTCAGTGATTGAACGGTCCGCTAGCTCTAGCGTCATGCAAGTCGGGGTTAGTTCGGGAAGAGAGAGATCTTTCCAGACGGAATATGGCATAAGATTAATGCTTGCGCCGAGATCGGCCAAGGCGTTGCATGTATTAATCCCAAAAAATTCACATGGAATAAGAAATCGGCCAGGGTCTCCAAGTTTTTTCGCGTACTTGTTGGATGACTGCTGAGCAATTCTCGTTCAATGGAGTTCTAGCCATTTCACTCAACTTCTCTTTGTTTCCGATTAAAGTTTTTAGAGTCGAGGCAAATTTTGGCATAAGGGTCAAGGCATCCGTAAAGCTAATTTCGAAACTCAAATCTCTAAAGATTTCATAGAATTTCTCAATTTGATCGTTAGCTTTTTCTCGGCGCCTTTCATCATTTCTTCTTGAAGGAAATGGAATTGATGTTCGTTGGTTAGGCATCGAAGCACTAACGGGAGCAACACCAGGCTCTGAAGTTGGATTTTGAGATTGGACTTGAGTAACCGGAGGTTGGACGTCTTCGGTGCTTCCGTTATTAGTAGGAAGCATCGTGTCCTTTGTAACCTCGGTATCACGATTCATTACTTTCGGAGAAGAAGATGAAGTGGAAGGAATCGTGGGTCCTTGATAAGCAACACCACTTCGGGTGGTGATACCTTTCAAATCCTCCTTCGGGTTAGTAACGGTGTTACCAGGGAGAGTTCCCGAACCTGAAGTAGAGGCGGTATTCATTTTGATAAAGTTACTTAGCATACTTTCAAGCCTTTGATTCGAAGTAGCCAAGTTGTTCAATTGAGTTTGCAGGTTTTGACCTTGGTTTTGCAAAACTTGATTTTGGTTTTGCATATTCCTCATAACCGCATCATTAGCCTTTACGTAGCTATCAAAATCGGTCTTAGACACACCTTGTGTTTGAGGAGCGGGAGCTTGGTAAACGGGAGCTTGATAAGCTGGGGGTTGATTACTCGGGGGTTGATAAATTGGTCCTTGACTGAAATTATTTCCCCGATTTTGGTTAAAATTGTTCCCCCGATTTTGGTTGAAATTGATCCCCCGATTTTGGTTGTTTTGATGGTTTTGCATAGGAGGAAAACCGGGAGGTCGAATTTGGTTTGCAACCATTGGAGGTCGGGCACTGGTATTTCCTTGATTGAAATTAGCCGCAGCGGCTTGAGAAACGTAAGCTTGAATATTGTCATGATAAACATTGCCATCGGTGGCGGGACAACTTTGATATGAATGAGCTCCACCGCAAGTCACACAACTTTCCTCGACCGCTTTTACGGACGCGGGAGTTTGGTGAGCGGGAGCTTGGGATTGATTTTTCTTATCAAGGAGCAATGCTTTGACCATATCTTTGAGTTCGGAGACATCGGGAGAGATTCCGGAGGTGGAAGTGCTTGTACTCACTTTAGCAACAACGGGTTTGCTTCGTGAATTTTACGAATTGGATTTGCTCTCGTGTATTAACATTCTCGGGGCATTTTATCCAAAAAGTTACCACCCGTGGCGGAATTCAATGAATCTTGATCATTTGAGTTCAGGGCATTATAGAATGTATCGAGTTGATGCAATTCCGAAAACCCATGATGCGGGCATGCCCTAAGAAGATCATTGGAATCGGTCATGGCTTCATTATACATAATCGTCAAATCTTTGTTGAAACCTTGTGATTTCATTACGAAGATTTGTCGTTTTGGAGGGAGGGAAAAATTTGTTAATGAATTTTGAGACAAGATCATCCCATGTAAGAATCGATTGAGGGGGTTCTTTTTCTAGCCAAATCCGGGCGGCTCCCTCGAGGGAAAATGGGAAAAGCATAAGCTTAACCGACGTACTCGAGGACGTTCGGGAAATTCATGTAGAAGTGATCGTGTTGAAATATCGGATGTGAGCATTGGGGGGGTGGAGTCTTCCTTTATAGTTCAAAAATTTGCTTGTTTTGAACAAGATTAAGTAGACCATGCTTGATCTCAAAGTTGTTTGCGGTAATTTCGGGAACAACGATCGCATCCTCGTAAACCCTCGGTGGGTGGCTTGAGTAATTGCGCATAGTCGATTATCAGCCATCGTAACTATGGGAGGATTGGAAAGTTCGTGATTGTTATTTGGTTTCTCAAGATTGGGTGATTCAACAGAAGTTTGTCGGACCTGTTGTTGTTGATGGTGAAGATTACGAGATTGGGAACGAGTGCGCATGCACTAAAAAAAGAAAATTTACACTAATTTAATTTTTTTTTTTTGTTTTTCAATGATTTATTCACAATTGATTTTAACGGACAGTGAGATAAGACAACTTCAACCAAATAATCTACTTACTTCACGGTAGCTCTCAAAATGAAAAACGCACAAGCGAGCGGAGGAGTAGGAATAGCGCGAAGCTTATTTCTCCTTTCGGGTCGTAGTTCCTCGGAACAACCCTCCTTATACCCACCTTTTAGTTTGTTAATCAAATCGAGGTGAGCCGTACGTCGTAAGCGACACAAATGGCAAGTTTTTAAATCTTTTGTTCGAGTTGGGAACCAACAAGTTCACCGGAAGTTATTATGATAATACCTCAATTGAGAATATTATATTTTGGTATTTTTACCAATTTGTGAATTTTATTTCTTTTTATGGACAATGTTTTTATATTTTTGGTTTTTTTTTGGGGCTTTTTATATGATAATTATACTAATAAAAGAAAATGAAAAATGTTTTTGTATATTTTTTTTATATTTTTATAAAAGAAAATATTCACAAATTCAAACACAAATTGTCAAACGTAACGATAATCGTTTTCACAGCCTCCCCGGCAGCGGCGCCAAAAATTGATTCGTCAATAATATATATATAATATATAAGCAAACACTCAACCAATTGCCTTTGCACAAGGAATGGTCAAAAGTTCACCAAAATAAAATATATATGTAGCCGGAAGTATGATTCCCGGGTCGTTTTGTCCCAACGAGGCTTAAATGGAAAATCGAATGACGGATTGATGATTGATGTTTGAATATGACAAAGGTATGATTGGTTTTCTATTTCTACAAGTTAAATATGCAAAAACGATTAAATAAAACCTAAAAACGAAAGCTATATAACTTAAAACTAAAAACGGAGCACAGAAAAAACGTGGGATAAAACCTAAAATTTGCAAATTAAACCTAGAAAAAAATTAAAACTACAATAGTTTCTAAATGACAAATAACGAAGTTTAAAAAACGAGACTAAAAACGGAGGTGTTTGAACCCCCAAAACCCGAGTCAAGACAAAAAACGGGAACAAAACGCGAGGGCTAAAAACCTAAATTACACAATTTTAATCCGAGAACAATTTTTAAACTCAAAATAGATTCTACTTGAATAAAATCAAAGTTTAAAAAAAACTAGACTAAAAACGGAGTTCGTTAAGACTAAAAACGAGTCAAATCAAAAACGGGAACGAATCCCGTTTTTTAAAAAGTGAAACTTTGCAAAAATGACCCTACGAAAACACTTTTATTTTTCCTAGATACTATACTAAAAAAGAAAGTTTTAAAAAAAAGATTTATATTTTTCTGATAATTATTTTATTTTTTATGAATTTTTTAAACTTTTAATGAAAATAAATTATAAAAAATACTAGAAGTTTATAAAAAAATCTGGAAAAATTACACAAACTAGCTTGAAGTATGACAGTCCTAAGAAAAATAAGCTGGGGAAACCAGCTTATCAAATAAGCCGAGAAATAAGCCCAAACAGCTTATAAGCTTAATGGGCCAAAGTGGCCTTAAATATTAAACCTTACAAACCACTACCGGATGAGCTAGTGTAGCACAGCGGTAGTGGTGTGGGGTTTAAAAGGGTTGAGGCTTGTTGAGGTCGGGTGTTCGAGCCCTAGCTCACCCCTGACTTCCAAGCTTCCCCTTTTATTTTATTTTTTTCAAAAAAAATTTTTTACAAACTTAAAAAGGATTTATAAATAAGCAATTTTCTTAACTACAAGTTTTTACAAAAGCTTATGAATAAGCCGCAAATAAGCAATTAAAACAGACAGTTTAAGCTAAACAAGCTAAATTAAATTTAAGCTAACTGTTATGCTATTTAAGGATTGATAAGCTAAAAAGAGGACTTAAAAGCTGAAAACTTATAAGTCCCTAGACCTAATAAGCAAGAAGGACAATAAATAGGCAACTAATTAAGCTGGAGAAGACTTATTAAGGACTAGAACACAAACCACTTAAAACAGATAAACAAGACTTTATACTATTTCCTGAGCTAACTTTGATGAACTAATAAGCAGAATTAAAAAAACTAATAAGCAAGGCAGGCATAGCATTACATTTAACAAACACAAAAGAACAGGAATGAGCAAATAATTCAAGCAGAAACACATTAAAAAGCTAAAAAGCACTCATGGGTAAAACTAGAGACAAACAACCCAAAGAGGCTATCTATGGGCTTAAAAATAAGCCCTTAGAAGGATCCTTGAGGCTTAAGGGCTTATATGCCCTTAAGGCCTGATCAATAAGCTATAAGAAACTTAAAAGAAAAAAGAAGTTTGATTCAAAGCTGAGCAAGGAAAAAGCCCTATGAAAAAGCTAATCATACTCAGTCTGCTGAGTTTTTCAAGTTTTTCAAAAAGCTGAAAAGGGAACTTGCAGGCCTAATTTGCACTAATCAAATAAGCTCAAAAGAGGTCAATAAGCTGAAACAGATAAACATGGATGCCTAATGAGCTTATTCAAGCAACTACAAGTCTTGTAACTAAATTCAACCAGTCTAATTTTAATATTAAAAAGTGACAGATCAAGATCTTGGCTAAAAACTTTGACAGTTCACCCTTAATTTTGAAAAGACCAATGCACACTTAAAGTAACCATATTTTACTGCATTTTAGAGTCAAAACAACCATGAAAATAACAACAAATTCCATTTAGCTAAGGTCTAATCATAAGAACTGAAATTTCAGTTATAAGTACACAGATTTGACACATAAATAGAATGAACATAAAACTAAAGATGAAATCTTTAAATTCCTAGAAAAGCTGTCTCATAGACCAAGATTAAGATAATTAAAACTAACTTGAATGCCTAAAACAGATTCTCACCCATTTTGACCCATTAAGAGCCTTATGCCAAACACCCCCTTAAAACTGGTTTTCACTATTTTTTACTTATAAAAGATGGTTTTTAGCTTAGAAAATTCAAAACAGATTAACACTTAACCTAGAAAAGCAATATTAAGCAAATTTTATGCAAAGAAAAGCACTTAAAGATAAGCAAATGAAATAAGCAGTTTAAGGCTAAATAAGACAGTTTACTTTCAAAACTTAACTAAATAATCTAAAAACTTTACATTGAGCATAGATCAGCATAAGACATAAGAATAAGCATAAATAAGCACTAATAAGCTAATGCTACAGTGAAAATAAGCAAAACTGAAAATTAAAAAACTTACAAAGGTCCAGCTTTTTTGAAATGAGTTTAAGGACTCCAACCAGTCCTTAACACCCTACGTGTCTCCCAAGAGACTCTAAAACCATGGCCATCCTTTATGTACCATGCTCCTTGACAGATTCCTTTTTTGTGATATTTTTATATTTTTGCGAGAATTAAGAACTTAAGATAACACAAAGCTAAAGAGCTCCCATTGCTTAAGATTGAGACAGCTTATAAGGCTTTTTAGAGCTTTTAAACCTTTTATAACAAGTAACAAAGATATAAAGAAAACAAGGCAAAATTACTAAAAATGCTTCAACTTTTCATTGAACTTAAAAATTACAAGACTTGGAAAATAACTGATAATAAGCTACAAGTGACTTAAAAAAAATAAGCTGAAAGAAAAAAAAAGATATATATAAAAGTATGCCCTTAGGCTTACAAATGATATCTATTTATACTATAAAGACTAGGTCTTCATTCCTTGCTTGTGTGTTTCTTTTGTGAGACAATTCAGAGGGTGTGTTTCTTTTGTGAGTGTCTACAAAAGCCAATCCCAGCCATCCAATTATCTTGTGCTTCTCAGCCATCGATTTTTGAGCATAACCATTGAAAAAGGTATGGATTGCCAACTTGGCAATGGCAACATGTGACAGGGGAAGGTAGTGGAGGTGGGGGGAAAGGATTATCCAGGGTGCAATCATGGTTACAGGGTAAAAGGAAGTGGTTTGGGAAAGGTGAACTCTAGGCGGGAAAAACAGGGTGAACAGTGTTTTGATTTTGTTAAACACAGGGTAACGAGGGTTAGGGGTTAGGGATGAGAGGTAAAAAGGATTTTAGGGCTAAAGGGTGAAAGGTGTAAATGTTTTAGGGTTAAGGGTTTTGGTTTTGACAGTTTAGGTCCCTAAGGTTGGTTGGGATTTGCATCCATGGTCCTTGTGGTGTTTAACTTTGAGGACTTGGCAGAAATAGTCCCTCAAGTTATATATGTCTATTGCAATACAAGTCCTTGTGGTAATACAACTTTAGGGGGTTGGCAGTTTAGCCCCCTCAAGTTGTAATTTCATAGAATTGCAACTTCAGTCCTTGTAGTTTTCATTACTAGAATACAACTTTAGGATTTTGCACTTTTAGTCCCTCAAGTTGTATTTTCTTCACTTGGTTGACTTTGACTTTGTCGGGGTTGACTTTCCTGTTGACTTTTTGACCCTGACTTTTGACTTTTTGACTTGGTTGACTTTTGGCTTCGATTTGACTTCGTCTTTTCACACTTTTCCATTCCGTGCTCGGTTTTGTCGTTTTTGGCTTTGTTTTTCGTCCTTTTGTGTGATATCCGTTTCCTACACAATACAAATGCAAAACAACATATATTTGGCAATTTTTGTCTGTTTTTTGTCATTTAGGCTCGTTTTATTGGATATAAAATATGTGTAATTAAGCACATATTAGACACCCTACTTACCAACGAAACTACAATTGACCGGGTACACTGCCCGTTAAAGTGTTGTTTTTAGGTATAGTTCGCATAAAATAAATAGTAAAACTTGATACATAAAATAACACCTACACAACGACACATCAAGTTTTTGGCGCCATTGCCGGGGAGTGAAGTTGTTTAATTCTTGTTTTTATTAGTGTTTTAGTTTAGTTTAGATTAGTTTGCATATTTGTGTGTTTGTTTTCTGCATTGTATATTTTGCATATTGTGTTTGTGTGTGTTTCGCATTATTCAAAGTACGCTGTAAAATATTTTCAAACCAATACGGCATATTCAATTTATTGGATACGACATATAAATTTTTTTCAAACCAATACAGCGTATCCGACTCTATCATCAATACGGCGTATTCAGTTCACTGAATATGGCATATTAAGCTATTTTACAGTTTTCTTTTCTAGCGAATTTATTACAAGTTAAAATGGACAACCCTAACATTACTATAGAGGAGTATATCAGGCTTGAGAAAGAAAAAGCTCATAGGCGTGGTAAGGTATTTAACTGGGAAACTGCTATGTATGGTAAGATATGGGATAATGAAGACGTTTACGACCTCGGATCTGTTGAAACTGAATTCCCAGCTATAGTCTTTAACCACAAGTTAACATCTGAAGCAACACTCTCGTGTGAGCCTACGGTAAGTTCTCTTAATGACGATGAAATCGACTTTAGAATATCATTTAACGAATCCAACGATGAAGATTGCACGGTAATTTTTGACAAAAAATTATTTTCTTACAAAATAATTTCTGTCAACGATTTAAAAACAGATTCAGAAAATGATAATGATAAAGTTAATATGCCTTTATTTCTGTCACCCGAGCCTACGGTCAGTTATTTTGATGATTTAGGCTGCTTTAAAGATTTTGAGAATGAATTTTCAGCCATTGTTTACAATGATGCTCAAACGTCTAAATTAGATTTCTTAACTGAACCCACTTTAATTCCTCAACATATCGATGAATTTGATTTGAAAAGTGAAACATCATTGTCCGAATATAATGAAGAGGAACAAAACATTTTATGCAAAACGTATTAAAAACGTTAATGAATCCTATTTTCCTTTTCAAGATCGAATTCTATCTCTAAAGAATTTACAAATGTACACCGGACAACTGATAATGAAATACAGTTGATATTGAGACACTCTTCAGGGCATTTAACTGTCAAACCAATTACCCAGATGCTACATACCGATATTGGCTGCCTATGCACATGAGTATCAAATAAGCTTTTGGAAACAAGTCCTGATACATCTAATCAAATTTTTTCAAAACTGAATTTTTGTATCAAGGAATTAAATCTTAATATCATGAATTGTAATTATTATAAAAAAATATAAATAATAAAATAATAAGAATTATATAAATAAGAATATATTTATAAATATTAAATATTTTTATATTAGAAAAAAAATAAGAATATATAATTAATATATAAATAATATATATATTTAAATAATTATTTAGTGTTAATTAATGATTAGCGAGTGTAAAATATAAATAAATATTAAAATTAATTATTAATAAATATATAGGTAATGTTAATTTGGGGTTAATAATCTTTATTGTATTTGTTTGGTTTATTTGTTTTTAATTTTTTTGGGTTTTGGTGTTTTTTTTTGTTTTGTGTGGTTGTTGTTTTTTTTGTTGTTGGTTTTGTTTTTTGTGTTTTGTTTGTTGTGTTTTTGTTTGTTTTTGGTTTTTTTGTTTTTTGTTGGGACACACTCGTGTTTTTTGGGGGGGTTGTTTGTGAGGGTGTCTGTCTCTATGGTTTTTTTGGGTTTTTGTTGGTTTTTGGTTTTGTGTGTTTGTTTGTTGGGTGTTTTTTAATATTTTTATCTCTCTTTTGTTGTGAGAGAGAAATGTGGAGTTATTGTTCTTTTTCGTTATGTTGGATTTTTTATATTAAAGTATAGTTGTTATTTTAATTTTATTTTATTTAGATTATATAATAAAATATATACATCAAAATAAAATTATTAATATTATTATTATTATTATATAAAATATAAATATTTATATTAAATATTAATATAAAATAAAAATATAAATTAATAAATAATTTTATTATAAATAATTATAATATAAATAAATAAATAATATATTAAATAATATAAATATAAAAATTAATATTTATAAATTATAATTAATAATATAAATTAATTATAATTAATAAATAATAATTAAAAATATATAATATATATAATATAAATATAAAAAATATAGTAAATTAAATAATTATTAATATATAAAAAAAATATATAATATATATGAAAAATATTAAAAATAAAAAATAAATTATAAATTAATAAATAAATTATAATATTAATAAAAAATAATACATTATATTTATTATCATAATAAACAAATAAAATAAAAATAAAATATAAATAAAAATATAATATAAATAAAAATAAATATAAATTACAGGTGTAAATTTATAAATAATTCTTTATATATTTTATACTACATATTAAAAAAAAATAATCAATATATAAATAAAATATACAAATAATCACTACAAACCAAAACCACACTTACACCCACAACAATACCACCTACTCCACCAACCCCACACGACCAAACAACACCCACAAACCCAAACTACCATCATCAAATCACATCACACACACAACTAATCTACCCACTATATAAATAACATAATATAAATAATAACAAATCCCTAACACTCTAAACCAAACAACACCAAACACTACAACATAAAAAACCAACTTACCCCAATAACAACAACATAACACGTCACCACAACAGAACTCACACTACCCCCCACCCAATCCAATAACATCTCAAACAACAACAACCAATCGTATACATCATTAAAATCATTAACTATAATATAGTAGACACATTATTAAAATTAAATATAAATACCTTAATAAAACAACTACTAAAACACCCCACCAAATATATTAAATCTAATTCATTAAACAATAATCAATAAAAAATAAAAACAAAAATTCTAAATATATATATAGAAAAAAATTAAATAGATAAATAAAATTAAATTATAAAAAATTAATTACCATATAATACACCAAAAAACAAAATAACATAAACATATAATAAAAAAAACACTCTATAAAAAATTAATATTATAAAAAAGATAAAAAAAACAAAAAAATATAAACTAATTATTATATTAAATATTAATTAATTATAAAATACATATAAAAAATAATTGAATTGAAGATATCAATTTATACACACATTATAACACACACATAAAAATATTGATCTAAATTAAATATTTATTAAATAATAAAATAATATTAATATAAATAAAGTATATATATATAAATAATAATAAAATTAATATTAAAATATTATTATAAAAAATATAAATAATTATTATTATATATTAAAAATTATATAAAATTAAATAAATAATAATAAATATATATTATATAATAAATAAAATAAATATAAAAAATATTATATTAAATTATTAATAATATTTAATATTTTAATATATAACTAAAATAATATAATATAATATATTATAAAAAAATATAAAATAATAAAAAAAAAAAATTAAAAATAATATAATATATATATATTATATAAATATATATATTAAATAAATAAAGTATAAATTATACTATAAATAAAAAAAATTATAAAAAATAATATAATTAAAAAATATAATGTTATAAACAACTACTTAATAAAAAAAACATCCGAATTAATATAATTTATAACACAAATTATAATATCATTCAAAAAACTAAATACTAATTAAATAGTAATTAATAACTATTTAATATATTACTATCCAAAATAAAATATTAAAATATCTAAAATTAAATATATAAATTTTTAATAAAAAATAATAATAAAAACTAAAAACTAAAATTAATAATATAAATATATAAATAATAATAAATTTAAAAATAATAAGTAAAAATTAATAAAAATAAAGTAAAATTTTAAAAAATATTATTATATAAATTTAATAAAAAAAAAATTATAATATTTATAAATTAAAAAAATAAATAATGTAATATAAGAATAAAAGAATTCATAAAATATAATTAATTAATTAATAAAAATAATAAAATTATTTTAAATATAAGAAAATATATAGAATAATTAATAATAAAATAATATAAGTTTAATTAATATAATTAATAAAAATATAAATAATTAAAATAATATTATATATATATAAATATTTTAATATATATTATATAAAAATAAATTATAAATATATAATATATAATGTAAAATAATTTTAATATAAAATAATAAATAATATTAGAAATAAATAATAAATATAATACTATATAATAAAATATATATATAATAATTAAATATAAAAATTATAATTATTAATAATATATAAAGAAAAAAAATAGTAACTATAAAATAATATTATAAATATTATATAATTAAAATATATATAAATAAATAGTATTATAACAAAAATAAAAAAAAATAATAATATATACAAAAAAATAAAATTTATCAAAATATTAAAATATAATATATACAATAAATAAATATATATATATATAAATAAAATATTTATAAAAAATATAAAATTATAAAAATATTATTATAATTAATTATATAATAATATAAATATATTTTAAAAATTAACACAAAAAATAAAACAAAAAAATAAAATTTATAATATTATTATATAAAATATAATAATAAATAACAATAATACTTAATAATATATATAATCATTTATAAATATTTAATAAATTAACATAAATAAATTATTATAAATAATATAAAAATATAAATAAATTAATATTAAAATAATATAATAATAATATATATAATTAAAATAATAATAATAAAATTATTATAATTTAAATAAATAATCAAATTAATAATAATTTAATCTAAATAATAAAGATCTCGGCTCTTTACATACTCTTACACACAACATATATTTAAATAAATATTAATTTAATTTATATAAATAAAAATAATATAATATTAAATAAATAATTATTAATTATATATTAATAAATATTAAATATAAAATTATTTATATAATATAAATAATATATAAAAAAAATATTATATAAATATATAATTAATAACAATATATGACACACATCAACACAACAACCCAAACACTAAAACCACAAATACAATCATACACACACATTACACAAAAACCCACACTACCAACTAATAAAACTAACACACATACAACCTACAAACACCACACACACAATCAACTCAACACACACATATAAAACCAAAAAAAAAAATCCTACAACACTACAACGCAACCACAACACATCCATAAACAACACAATACAAAAACCCAACACCACAACCATACACACATAACACATCAAACAACAATACCACACAACAAACATACCACATATCATATACCAACAAACACTAAACACATAAAGAAATCAACACAAAGAAAAAAACCAAACAAATAAACACTATAAATTATCACACAAACAAAAACATACACAAATCATACCTCTACCCCACACACACACACCCACTAACACCACACACACAAACTAACGACACTTCAATGACACACCTATAAACCACAACCATGCAACTACAAAAAACACCCAACAAAACCAACCACCACAACAACATACTAACATACACACAACATCACTAAAAACAACTCCACATACGCTAAATAAACTCAAACCAATCATCCTCCCTACAAACCCTCACCACTACAAACTCCATCAAAACTTACCAAACTAAAAACCAACTAAATACACAAAAAACTAAATCAACCCATCTCATCACTCAAATATATCCAATAACCGAACACATCTACACCCGTACTCCACACTATCACTATACACACACACAAAAAACTATCATTATAAAACTCAAAAACACACAACAGCAATACAAAACAAACAATAAATAAAAATAAAATCCATACTTAAATAAGATTCCATCAACACAATAGATAAACCCCAACAAACAAACAACAAAACCCATCACAACAAAAATTATAAACACTACATAACCAACACATCAACTACCCAACACTTACAATAATACATCTAAATACATATAACACATAATGTCTAATAAAAAAATCATAACTATAATAAATAAATATTAATAAAATACACCTAAATAACAATCAAACAAATAATCAATTATTTATTAATAAAAATAAATAATTAAAATTAATATTAATAACAAATCAAGATCAAATATCTATTAAAAAATATAAATAATACAAAATCCTTATATATCAACAAAAACAAACCCAAAAAACTTCTAAAATAAATAAACTTTAAATACAAAACAAATAATCAATACACATCAAACACTAATTGAAAAAAACAAAATAAATAAACTATAAAGATATAAAAATAATAAATAAATAAATAAAAAAAATATAATCAAATAAAAAATAAAAACAAATATAAAATATACAAACATTAGAAAAAAAAAAACAAAATACAAATAAAAACAAAACAAAAATCGACTAAAAATAACTAAATTCCAACTAGATCACCACATTGATCCATACTACAATAAAACCATATAATATATATTAATATTATATATAAAATTAAATATTAAATTATTAACAAATCTTATAAATAAAATATAATTAAATAAAAAATTTTAATCATAAAAAAAATTAATAAATCAAAAATTTTATACAATTACTAAAAATTAAATTTAAAATATTATATAAAAACAAAATTATATTATTCAAAAAATACATAAAAAATAGATAAAAAATCCACACAAAACACACAACACGAACATATAATAATAAAATAAATACATAATAATAATAAATATTTAATATAAAAAAAATAATAATTATAAATAATAATAGTAAAAATAATAATAATTAAAATAATAAAATAAATATATAAATTATAATAATTAGTAATAAATATAAATAAATAAATATAAAATAATATAATAAATTATTAATATAATTAATAAATAAAAAAAAAATTAAATTAATTTATATTAACTAATAATAAAATTATTTTAAATATATAAATATATATAATAAAATTAAAATAATTATAATATATAAAATATTTAAAATAAATATTAAATAATATAATAAAAAAATAAAAAATTATTCATTAAATAAAAATATTTAATTATAATATTAATTATTATATATATATAATAAAAATATAATAATAGAAATATATATAAAATATATATATATATATAATATAAAATAGATAAGAAAATAATAATAATAATATAAATAATTATAATTAATTATAATATAATAAATATATATATAATAATATTAATTATAAAAAAAATATAGATAATAATAATTAAAATCTAAAAAAATATAATAAATAAGATATATTATATAAATATATAAATTATATATATAAAAAAAAAAAATAAATAATTAATAAAAATTTAATTAAAATAATAATATAAAAAAATATAAATTAATTATAAATTTAAATAATATAATAAATATATTTAATTACTTTAATTAAGTAATTATAAATATAATAATAATTTAAATATATAAATATATTAAATTTAAATAATATAATAAATATATTACTAAAAATAACATAAATTAAGAAATAAAACATAATATAAAATATTAATAAAAATTTAAAAAAGATATAATTAAAACCTATATATAATTTTATAATTAAATCATATAAAATAAATAAATAAATAAATAATAAAAAATAATAAATTATTAAATATATTATATAATAATAAAAAAAAATATAAAATAAAAAAAAATTATATATATATATATATAATATAATAAGTCATATTTATCTAAATAAACATATTACAATACAATACATAAAATCAGTATAATATTAAATTAATTAAAAAATAAATAATATAAAATATAATAACATACATAATAATTAATAACTAATTATAATTAATAAAAATATATATAAATGACAAAACTAAAATTTAATTAATAAAAATATATAAATAATAAATTATAATATATAAATAAATAAATAAAATAAATAATAATTATAAAAAAATATAAAACAAAAAAAAAATAATATAATAAATTATATATAAATAAATATATTATAATATAAATAATATCGCATTAATTAAATATTAATAAATAATATAATTACAATGCTACACAAAAAAAAAACACTCAACAAGGAAATTTAAAAAAAATATATAAATACTTAAAATTTATAAATAATTAATATATAAAATAATTATAATAAAAAATAATTCTTCAAATAAAAATATAGAATAAAATAAAATACTAATAATTAATCATAATTAAAATATATTATAATAATAACTACAAAAAAATATGTCCATATAAAATTAATATATTAATTAAAAAATAAAAAATAATATATATACACATATAAAAATAAAAAATAAAATATACTAAAAATAAACATAATATATATAAAAATAAAAAATAAATATATTTAAAAACACAAAACACCTAAAAAAAAATATAAAACAACTACATCAACTAAAAAACAAAACATAATAAAAATAATTAATAAATAATTATAATAAAATATAAAAATAAAATAAATCTAATTACAAACAGACTAAAAAGAAAAAAAACAAACTAAAAATATAATAACATTAACTATTATAATATATATATATATAAAATTAAATTAATCAAAATAAATTAAATATATATTTAAAATAAAAAAAAAAATAAACACAAAAAAACACACCATAAAATAAAAAAATAATAAAAAATAAAATAAAAAATATAATAAATATATAAAAAATATAATTATAATAAAATATATAAATAAATATAATATAATATATTAATAAAATATAATTAATTTAAATAATATAAATTAAAAGAAATTTAATTAATTAATAAGAATAATATAATTATAATATATAAAATAAAATTTTTAATATAAAAAAAATCACTTAATAAAAATAAAAAAAAAAAAACTTCTAAATAAAAATTAACATAAATTAAATATATAACAACTAGACCAAAAATAAATTATAATTATTATTAAATAAAAAAAATATATATTAATAATAAATATAATAATTATAAAATAAAAAATATATAATATAATAATAAATAATTAATAATTATTAATACATAATATATATATTAAAATAATAATTAATTTATTTAGAATTAAATAAAATAATATAATATATATTAACTAAAAAATAATCATAATAAAATTTAAATTAAAATATAATATAAATATTAATAATAAAATTAAAAAAAAATATTAAATTAAATAAATAAATAAATAAAATAAAAAATATAATATAATATTAATATAAATTTAAAAAAATAATTATAAAATAATTTAAACAATACTAAAAAAATATATTAATTAACTAATAAAAATAATAAATTAATTATATAAATAATAAATAATAAAATAATAAAAAATAATTATAATATATAATATAAATATTAATAAAATAAAAATAAGAAAATATTATATAATAATATAAATATAAATATATAAAAAATTATAATTATCTATAAATTAATAAAAAAACATATATTAAAAAAAATATATATAAATATATATATCTAATAATAAAATTAAATAAATAAAAATTAAAATATAAATTATAAAATACTTATATATATATAAAAATAATAAAATAATATAATATATAATTATATTTTAAAATTAAAAATATTAATATTAAATTAAAATATAATATAATATATATATAATTAAATTTAATTATTAAATATTATAATAAAAATATTTATAAAATTAATATTAAATATTAAAAATATAATATATTAAATAAATATTATATAAATATTATAATAAAAAATATATAAATTAAAATTATAAATAATTTAAATTAAAATTATAAATAATTATAAAATTATTATAAATAATATATATATATAATATTATTAATAAATATTATAAAAAATAAAATAATAAATAATTAATAATATATAATTATAATAAATATTTATATTATTTAGAATAATTTATAATAATAAATATATAAAATAATATATATTAATATAAATTTTAAAGTATTATAAAAAAATAAAAAATTATATAATATAATAAAGATAATTAAATTATAAATATAAATAATAATTATATTAAAATAAATATAAAATAATAAATATTATTATATACTAATTAAATATTATAAATATTAATATTATATATTAATAAATTCTATAATAAATTAAAAAATATATAAAATTATTTATAATTAAAAATAATACTAAATAAATTAATTAAATTATAAAAAATCTAAATATATTAAAAAATATTATAAATATATTAATATTTATAAATTAAAAAATAGTAAATACAATTTATATAATATTATTATAATAATATTATTATTATTATTTATTTAATAAAACTAATAAATTAAATATAAATTAAATAAATAAAATATTAAAAAAAATATAAATAATATTATTATTAATAGTATATAAAATATTATAAATTATATTATTTTATAATTAAAAATATATAAATAATTATATAATAAATAATAAATGAGATATTAAAAAATATAAAATAAAATTAAATAAATATAAAATATTATAATAAAATAATAAATAAATAAATATTATATATTATAATATTAAAATATATATAAAAATATTATAAATATAATAAATTATAAATATATTATAATAATAAATATTATAATTGATTATAAAATAAAAAATAAAATTATTTATAGTAATAAAATATATCATATATAAATTTAATAAAATTAAATTAATTAAAAATGATTAAAAAATATAAATATATAATAATTAATATATGAATATATTTAATTATTTATATTAAATTAAATAAATTAAAATTAATAATTATTTATAAAATTAAAATATAAAAATAAAAAAAATAAATTAAATAATATAATAATATAAAAATTAAATAATATTATTAATTAATAAATATTAAAATAATTATTATAAATTAATATAAATATATTTTATAAATAAATAAATAATTAAATATATAATTAAAAAATATATAAAAAAATATATATATTAATTAAATAATAAAAAATCATATATAAAATATAATAATATATTATAATATATTTAATAAATATAAAAAAAAAATTAATATTAATATAATAATAAAAATAATATATAATAATAAATAAAATAATAGTTATATAAATAAATATTTTATATTATATTAATAAATGAATACATATATATAATATTAAGTTATTAATAATAAATTAATAATAAAAATATTTTATTTAATTATAGTAAAATTAAAATAAAATATTAATAATTAATTATGTATAATTTAATTAATATATTAAATATATATTAATAAATATAATTAAATTTAAATAATAAAAAATAAAATAAATATTATTTATATAATAATATAAAAAATAATAAAATTAAAAAAAATTTTATATATTATAAATAATAATAAATATTTTTAAAAATATAATATATTTATTAATTAAAAATGATAATTATAAAATAATATAATAAATAATATTATAAAAAAAAAAAAAAAAATAATTAAAATAAATGTTATATATATAAATTAATAAATATTTAAAATATAATATAAATTTATTAATAATAAATATAAAATAATAAAATAAATATATATATTTTAAAATATATAATAAATTATTTAATATAAATATATAAAACTTATAATTTATAATTAATTATTGATAAATAAATTTTTATTTATAATAAATAATAAAATAATATACATATTAAAATTAAAAGTATAAAAAATTATATTATATTAAAATAAATTAATATAATAATTAAATAACAAAAAAAATAGATAAATTAATAATAAAATTATAAAATATAATTATAAATATATAAAAAAATAATAATAGAAACTAGATTATTATAAAATATAAATATATATTATATAATATAATATTAATATTAATTATAATTAAATTAATTATTAATTATTAAAATTTTATATATAAAATATAAAATAAAAATAATAATTATAATTATATAAATAAATAAATAATAATATAATAAATTATATATATAATAATATATAATTTATAATTTATAATAAAATAATAATAAAGAAATTATAATATAAATATTAATAAAAAACACACATATCTCTTATATATAATAATTATACATATTTAAATTTAATAATATTAAAAAAATATTAATAATTATAAAAATATAATAAGAATTAAATTAAAAAATATTAATCTAATAAATAAATATTAATTATAAATTTATAAATTAATTATATAAAATATAAATCATTAAATATTTAAATATTTTAAAATATATAAAATAAAATTAATTAAATTTATTTATATAAATTAATTAATTTATTTAAAATAATTAAAATTATTATTTATATAATAAATATTATAATAATAATATATTTATTTAATAAATTAATGTATAAAAATATATAAATAAAATTATATTTATATATTAAAAAAAAAATAAAATATAATAAAATAATAATTATTTATAATAATTTAAATTTTAATATAAATTATATAATATAAATTAATATAAAATAATTTAATTATTATTATTAAATAATAGAATAATATAATATATTAAAAATAATATAATAAAATAAAAAGTTAATAAATAATATTTTTATAATTAAACTATGAAATTTTAAATATTTATAATTTATTTAATATTTAAATATATAAATAAAAAATAAGTAAATATATTAATATAATATATTATATTTATTAAAAAAAATAAAATAATTAAATAAATAAATAAAAGTTATAAATTAATTAATTTTAATATATAATAATATAAATAATAAAATTTATAATTATAATTATAAATAATTTAATATATAAGATTTATATAATAAATATATAAAATATTAATAAAATAGAAAATAAAAATAATAATATAAATATAATAAATAACAATATAATAAAATATAATAATTAATAATAAATTATATAAATTAAAATTAAATAATTAAAATATATATATTAATTAATATAAATAATAATCTAATAATATTATAATTTTATATATATTTATTATATAATAAATAGATTAAAAATAATAGTGCGAGTAAAATTTAATAATAAATAATAATATTTAAATTAATATAATTTAAATTCAATTATAATAATAATAAAATATTGTCATAAAATTATTAATAATAATAATAAATAAAATAAAATTATAAATTATAATATAAAAAATATATATAAAGTAATTATATAAATTTAAATAATAATTATATTATTAAATATTATAAAAGATCTATATAATTATATATAAAATAAAAATAATAGTAATTAATTATATTTAAAAATAATTGTTTATTTATAAAAATTATATATAATATATAAAATATATATAATATTTAATAAAAATAATAATATTAATATAAATTATTAAAATAAATAGCTATAAATTTTTTATAATATATAATATAAATAATATAATTATTAAATATAATTAAAATAAAAATTAATATTAATTAAAATAAAGTAATAAATTAAATATAAATTAAATATATAATATAATTTAAATAATTAAATTTAATAAATAAATATATAATTTAATATATAAATAATTATTTTATTTTAAAATTATATAAAATATATAAATAATAATAATATAATATATTATAAATATAATAATAATATATTAAATATAAAAATAAAAATAAAAAAATATATGATATTATAATAAATTTAATAATAATAATTTATAAAAAATATATAATATATATAATACATAATTAATTATTATATTTAATAAATTATATAAAATTAAATAAATTAATATAATAAAAAATATATATTTTATAAATATAATAAAAATAAAAATAAAAAATATTAATATTAAATTATATAAAATAAAATAATATAATATAATATAAAAATAAAATTAAAATAATTATAATTAAAAAATAAATAAAATATATTTATATTATAAAATACATATAATTATAATTAAATAATAAAATAAATATTAAATATATTTTAAAAATATAAATAATAATAAATATAATATATAATATAAAAATAAAAAAAAAAAAATAAAAAAATATATATACTAATAAAAAATTATAATTAAAATAAAAAAATTTAAATAAATTATAAATATAATATATAAATAATTTAATATAAAAATAGTAATATAAAAATAAAAAAAAATATATTTATAATGAAAATATTATTATTATTATATAAATCATAAATAATAAATAAATAATAAATATAAAAATAAAATAATAAATGAATAAATATAATATTTAATAATAATATATAATATATTATAATATTTAATATTAATATATATATATATTATTATAAAAATATTTAAAAATAATATTAATATATAATATAAATATTATAATAATAATATAATATAATATATTATTAATAAAATTTATATTATTATATATAATATTAAAAAAATTATTATTAATAAATAATTATTAAATTATATTTATATAAATATATATAAATAGTAAATTAAATAATTTTAATAATTAAATAATAATAATAATTTTAATTTAAATATATATAAATTATTATTTTTATAAATATATATAATAAATATAGAATAATATTAAATATAATTAATAATTCAATAAATAAAATAAATATAAAAAATTTAGAATATAAATATTAAATATTAAAATATAATACTATTAAAAATAAAAATTATATAATATAAAATATAAAAAATAAAAATAAATTATAAATTATATAAATAATTTAATTAATATAATTATAGATAAAATTATTAAAATATATTAAAAATATATAAAATTTTCTAATTTAATGAAATATATAAAAAAATTAATAAATTATAATAAATAAAAATAATAGATAATAGTATAATTTAATTTAAATAAATTAAATAATATATATTATAAAATTTAAAATTTATATATATTATAAATTAATACTCTAAAATATTTAAATAAAATAATATTTTAATTAATATTATATAATATAAATATATTATATATATATATTATTAATTAAATTATAATAAATAATATTAAAATATATAAATTTAATAATTATTAAATATAAGAATATATAAAAGTAATAAAAATTATTTAAATATATAATATTATATATATAATATAAAATTATTATATAATAATATTAAATAATAAAATTAATAATATTAAATAAATAATTTATAATATATTAAAAATTAAATATAAATTATTTAAAATAATTAAATAATATATAATATATTAAAAAAATTTAAAAATAAAATATATATATATAAAAATTAAACAAAAAAATAGTATAATAAAAAATAATTATATATTAAATAATAATTATATAAATATAAAAATAATATTTATAATAATATTATATTAAAAAAATTAATGTAAAATAATATATATATAGATAATAATATATATTATAATAAAAATTTTAAATATAATAATAATATAAATTATAAATAATAATAATTAAAATTAAATGCATAATAATAATATTAATAATTAAATATAATTAATTTAATTTAAATATATAAAAATAATTAATATATAAAAATATTTATAATAAAATATAAATTAAAATAAAAAAAAATAAATATATAAGAAATAAATATAATAATATATAATATTAAATAAAATTTCATTATTATTTTAATATAAATAATTAATATATATATATAATTTATAATAAAATAATAAAATAATTATAATAAATAATATAAAATAATTATATATAATAAATAAATAATAAAAAAATTAATAATATTAATAATATTATTATAAATATAAA
This sequence comes from Tanacetum coccineum, assembly GCA_026074375.1. Taxonomy (NCBI): domain Eukaryota; kingdom Viridiplantae; phylum Streptophyta; class Magnoliopsida; order Asterales; family Asteraceae; genus Tanacetum; species Tanacetum coccineum. The sequence goes on from BQNB010004210.1 coordinate 40,567, forward strand.
ATAATATAAAATTATATAAATAAAAATAAATAATATATATATAATTTATATATAAAAATTATTATAATAAAACATAATTTATATAAAATAAATAATAAATATAAATAATATAATTTAATAATTAATAATAAAATATAAATTTAATTATAAATAAATAAAAATTAAATTATATAATAAAATTAATAAAATAAAATTAATATATATTATATTAATATAATATATATTTATAATATAATAAAATATTATAATAAATAATTAAAATAAAAATAATAATAAATAATATAATTAATATTTATAAAATTATAATAAAAAATAAGTATAAAATAATATAAAAAAAAAAAATTAATATAAATATTAAATATTAATAATAATATTTTATGATTAATTTAATAATATATATTATATATTATTAATTTTAGATTATAATATTTTATAAAGTATAATATAAATTTAATAAATTAATAATAATTAAATATATAAATATAATATATAAATATAAAATAATAATTAATATTATATAAATTATATATTAATATTAAAAAATAATTAAAATTTATAATATATAATTAATAATTATTTATAATTATATAATATATTTAATAAATATAAAATATTATTATATAATATTAATAATTAATAAATATATTAAATATTAATATAATATAAAATAATATATAAAATATATTATATTAATTTTATTTATAATAATATTTAATAAATTAAAATATTATATTATAAATATTAATAAAATTAAAAATATTATATTATAATAATATATAAATATATATAATAATTATAAAAAAGTAATAAAAAATTATATAATATAATAATCATATTATAAAATAAAATAAAAAAATAATAATTAAAAATTTAAATATTAAAATAATTATTATTAATAATAATAATTAAAATAATATAATAATAAAAAAATATAATATATATATATAATTTAATTTATAAATATATTATATATAATAATTATTAAATTATAATAAGATAGTAAAAAATAAATTTTAATTAAAATATATATTTATATATATTATAAATTAAATATTAATAATTTGAATTATAATTAGAAAATAAATAATAAAAAATAAATATTTTAATATTATTTATAAATTATTAAAATTATATATTTTATTATATAATTAATAATAAGTAAATAAATATATAATAATAATATATTATATATTAATATAATAAATAAATATAATAATAATATAAAATAATATATATTTAGAAATATATATATATAAATAATATAATAATTAAAAAATAAATAAAATAAATTAAAAAATATATAAATAATAATAAAATTAAATATAAATATATTAATAATATAATATATAAAATTTATAAATATAAATATATAATATTCATTAAAATATTATAATAAATAATAAAAGTTAAATAATAAAATTATAATTATAATTAAAAAATTATATAATTATAAATTATAAAATTATATAAATTATATAATTATAATATAAAAATAAATATAATAATTTTAATATAAATAAATTAATAAATAAAAATTAAAAATAATAAAATTAAATAATAATATTAATAAAAAAAATATATTAATTATATAATAAATATAATTATATAATTATAATAATATTAATAATTAAAATATATTATATAATAAAATAAAATTATATTATATAATAAATATAAAAATAATAAAAAAATTAAAATATATAATATAAATATATATATAATTTTAAATATAAAATAATAAAAATAATTTTGTAATTATAATATAATTTAATTATATTAAATTATTAATTAAATATTATTATAAATAATATAATATAAAAAATATATAATATATATAATTAATTAATTAATGTATAATTAATATAATAAATAATTTAATTTATATTTTAAAATATATTAATATAATATATTATAATTTTAGAATTTTATATAAAATAAATTTATATGAATTAATAATAAATATATAAATTAATAAAATAAAAAAAATTTAAATTATAAACTAATATATAAATAATTTAAATATATAAGTATAAATTATAATTATAATAATATAAAATATATAATTATAATTAAAATTATATTATAAAAAAAATATAAATATTATAAAATACAATATAAATAATAATAAAATAAATAAAAAATTAAAATAAATAATAATTATATAAAATATAATAAATTATAAATAATAATATAAATATATAAATATAATTAAAATAAATATAAATATTAAATATAATAAAAATATTAATATAATAATAAATTATTATAATTTATATAAATTAATTATATATAAATTTTAAATAAATTTATATTATAATTATAATAAAAATAATTATATATTATAATATATTATAAATATAAAAATATTATAATATATAAAAATTATAATTAATATAATATAATATAAATAAATATAAAAATATAATAAATTAAATAATTATATAAAATATAAATATATAAAAAAAAAAAAAAATAAATATAAATAAATATATAATTATATTATTTATATAAAATATATATATAAATTATATATAATAAATATTATTAAATTATTTTTAATATATATTAATAATTAAAAATTAATATAAATAAATTAAAATAATTAATAAAATATAAATAAATTATTATTATAATATATAAATGAAATTATATATATTATATAAATATAATATAAATTATGATTAAGTAATATTAATTAAAAATAATTTATTTATAATTAAATAATTATATAAATATTTTAAATAATATATGTATTTTATAAAAATTAAAAAAAATATATATTATATTAATATTATATAGAATAATATAATATAATATAAATATTTAAAAATAAATATAAATAAATATAATAATAAATAAGATAATAATTAATTTAAATAAAATTAGAAAATTAAATATTATATATTTATTATTAATTTAAGTAATATAAAATAATATATTATAAAATTATATAAAAAATAATATATATATAAATTATTATTAAAATAAAAATATATAAAAAAATAAATATAAATAAATAAAATTTTATTATTTTAATAATGATTTATAAAAAAATAAATATTAAAAAATAAAAAAAAATTATAATTAAATTTTAATATTTATTATAATATAAAATTATTTTAAATATTATTTAAATATTATAATTATAATAATAAATAATTAATAATAATATATATTAATAAATATATAAAAATATAATTAATAATATAAATAATTATTAAATTACTATAAATTTATTATAAAAATAATAATAATAATTAATAATAATAAATAAATAAAATATTATAATAATAAATATTTAAATAAATAATATAATATAATAATAAATATTAAAAAATTAAATAAATATATAATATATAATAAATATTTATAATATATTATATATAATATAATAATAAATAATTATTATATAATAAATTTATAATGATAATTTTAAGAATAATTATAATTGTATTATTAAAAAAAATATATAAAAAAAATAATTTATTAAATTAATATAATATAAATAATAATAATATATATATATTATAAAAATATTAAATAAAACTAAAAAAAAAAAAAAAAAAAAAAAAAATAAAATAAATATTAATAAAATTATATAAAAATATAATATATTTATAATATAATTTTAGATAAAAATAATAATAATTAAATTAATATATAAATAAAAAAAATGATATAAAAATAAAAATATTTAAATATTAAATATATTATTAATATATATATTATATAAAATATATAAAAATAAAATTTATTAAATTCTATAATAAATTAATAAAATTTATATTAAATAATATAATATAAAATATAATAATAAAAAATTTATAATAATATATTATAATAATAATTTTAGTTATAATATTAAATATTTATTATAATTTATAAAAATTTATTAATAAAATATAAAAATTATTATTAATTAATATAATGAATTAATAATTATATAAACATATAAAAATATAATATAAATTATAAAAAATTTAAATTATATAATAAATATATAAAAATTGTATAAAAAAAATCGTAAATTTTTATTAAATATATAAATTAATAAAATATCTATTTAAATATAATTATAATTAAAATAAAAATAAATATAAAATAATAAATAATATAAATAAAAAATACATTATAAAATATAAATAAAAATAAATAAATATTAATAATTAATAAGTATTATTATATAAATATAAATTATATTTAAAAATAATTTTAAAATAAAATTTATTAAAAATTAATTAAAATAAATAATTAAAATACAAAATTTATAAAAATAAATTTATTAATAAATATATATTTTAATAAAAATTATATAAAATAAATAAATATTAATATTTTTAATAATTAAATTTAAAACAATAAAAAAATAAATAATTATTAAATATTTTTAATTATAATATAAAAAATATATTAATATAATAAATTATAAAAAAATAAATGTATTAAAATAAAAAATAAATAATTAAAATATGAAAATTATTTTAAAATTATAAAATAAATTATAATAATAATTAAAATATAAATATTAAAAAAATAAAATAATAATAAAATTAAATAAATAATAAAAATATAATAATATAAATTATATATTTTTAATTATAATAATATAAAAAAATATTAATTTATATTAATTAAAATATAAATAATAAATGAACTTATTAAATTAATTAATAATTAAATATAATTTAATTCAAAAAAATATAATAAATAAAATAAGAATATAATATTTAAAAAATATATAAATATAAAATGATATAAAAAAATAAATATATAAATAATAATAAAAAATATAATTATATAATAATAATAAAATAAATAATAAATATAAAAAAAGTTTATTGTTTAATAAATTATATATATTAAATATTATAATATTATATATAATTAATAATAAAATATATAAATTATATATAATAATTTATAAAATAATTAATATTAAAAAATAAAAAAAATATAAAAATAAATAAATTATAAAAATTATTATAAAATAAAATATTCTATTAAAAAAAAAAACAAATAATAATAAATAATAAATTATATCTTAAATAAATATATTTAAATAAATAAATTAAAAATTTTATTATAAAAAAAAATAAAAATTTTATATAATAAATTTTAAATTAATAAATAAATAAATATAAATAAAAAAAAAATATAATAAATTATAAAATATAAATAATAAAATTATAAATATAAAAATAATAAATATTTAAATGTAAAATAAATAAAATTAAGGGTGATTATTATAATAAAAATAAAATAAATAAAATAATAATAAGTAATAAATATATTAAAAAAATATATTTATTTTAAATAAATATAAATTAAAATAAAATGATATAATTTAAGTAATATTATTAATATATATATATAAAAATATATAATAAATATATATAATATATAAATAATTAAATAATAATTATAAAAAAAAAAATAAATATAATATTAATAATTATATAAATAAATACATATAAATTTTAGAAAATAAATATATAAATAAAATAAATTCAATAAAAATAAAATTATTAAATAAGAAAAAAAAAATATAATTTAATATTAATTAAAAATAAAATAATAGAATAAATATTTAATTATTAAAATAAAAATATATTAAAAAAATAATAAAAATAATAAAAATAATATAAAAAAAATATAATATTAATAAAACTATAAAAATAAAAAAAATAATTAGAAAAAACGAAATATAATATATATAATAAATAAAATTTAATAATAAAAATATAAATATAACAATAATAAATAATTTATATCTAATAAATAATTATAATAATATTTTTAAAAAAAAGAAAAAAAATAAAATATAAAATAAAAATAAATTTAATAATATATTATAAAATAAATATTATATTTTAAAATTTAATAAATTATTATTGTTAATAAAAATAAATAAAAAGAAAAAAATTAAAAAAATATTAATTAATATTAAAATTCAAGATTAATTAATAATTATAATAAATTATTATTAAATATAAAAACTATATTTATTATTAAGATAAAAATATAAAAATATATTAACAATAATAAACTAAAAAAAAAAAAAAAAAAAAAAAAAAAAAAAAAAAAAAAAAAAAAAAAAAAAAAAAAAAAAAAAAAAAAAAAAAAAAAAAAATAAAAAAAAAAAAAAAAAAAAAACAAAAAAAAAAAAAAAAAAAAAAAAAAAATAAAAAAAAAAAAAATAAAAAAAAAAAAAAAAAAAAAAAAAAAAAAAAAAAAAAAAGAAAAAAAAAAAAAAAATAAAAAAAAAAAAAAAAAAAAAAAAAAAAAAATCATAAAAATAATAAAAGAAAATAAAAAAAAAAAAAATAAAAAAAAAAAAAAAAAAAAAATAAAAAAAAAATAAATAATAATAAAATTATTAAAAATATAAAATAAAATCTAATAATAAATAATATTATATAATATATTAAATATTATAAATTAATTGTAAAAATTAATCTATATGTTAATTAATTTAATATGTTTTTTTGATAATTAATTTTATATGTTAATTTAATTTTATTTTTTTTTATTGTTGTTTTTATTTGTTTTGTTATTTTGTTTTTTGTTTTGTTTGGTTGTTTTTATGTTTTTTGTGTATAATTGTTAATTTTTAATTATATAATATAAAAATGTTATTTAATATATTTAATAATAATAAATATAAATTATAATAATATAATTAAATATTTTAAAATATAAATAATTATTGTAAATATATCTATAATAATATAATCTTATTAAATATTTTATATATTAATAATTATATATAATTAAATATAAATAATTATTTAAAAATATATAAAAAAAAATTTAATTTAATAAAAATATATAATAGATAATTAAAATAAATAATATATTAAATAATTAAAAAAAAATAAATATAAAATAAAAATAATTAAATAAATAAATAATAATAATTATAATAAAATAAAAATAATATCTTATATAAAATTAATATAAATAAAATATAAATAAATCTTAAATTATAAAATAATAATAAAAATAATTAAAATTAATAAATAAATAATTATAAATATTTTATTATATATAAAATAATAAAATTTTATTAAAAAATATAAATATATATAAATAAAATTATAAAATAAATATAACTTAAAAAAAAATAAAAAATAATAAAAAAATAAATCAACAATATAAATATTATAAATATAATAATAATTTAATATAATATATACTATTATTCATAAATTATATATTAATAAATATTAATATTATTAAATTAATAAAATAATATTTAAATTTAAATTTAATAATTAAATAATAATACCATAAATTAAAGATAAAATAAATATAATAATTTTAAAAATATATACAAATTAAAAATTATAAAAATAAAATATATAAAATAAAATTTAAAAATATTTAAAAATAAAAAATATAAATTAAATATAAAAAAAAATAATATATATAAATATAGAAAAATATTATATAAAAATATATATTTTAAAAAATATAAATATAAAATTAAAAGTCAAAAAATATATAATTTTAAAAAATAATTAAAAATAAATAATAATTTTAATAATATAAAAAAATTAATAATTTAAAAATAATAATTTTATTAATTAAGTAATTATATAAATAATAAATAAAATTATATAAAATAAATTAAATTTAAAAAATAAATATTAAAAAAAAATTACTAAATTATAATCATAATAAAATTATAAAAATAATTAAAATCAAAATTAATTTAAATAATAATAATAAAAAAATTAAAATTAAATTAAATAATTTAAATATATTTATATAAAAATATAAAAATATTAATCTAATAAATATAAATAATAATAATATAAAAATAAATAATATAAATATATTTAATATATAAATATATATAAAAAAAATTTATATATATAACATTTAAATAATATATATAAATAAACATTAATATATAATTAAATAAAATATAAATAATTATATATATTAATATTAAATAAAAATTAAAATAAATAATAAAACAAACACCTATAATATAATAAATAGTATATATTCATCCCTAATAAAAAATCAAAAAGATAAAAATATAATTCATAAAAATTAATTATAATATAATAATATTAATAAATAACTAAATAAAAAATTAATATAAATCTATATATACAAAATAAAAATAATATTTAATTAATAAATTAAAAATAAATAATATATCATTATAAAAAAATTACAAAAAATAAATACGATTTAATAAAACATCAATATAATATTAAATAAATAAAATAAAACAATAATATAAAATAATAAAATCATCAAAAATAAAAATAACAGATAATATTATAAATAAATTAATCAAAAAATACAAATAATAATTATATAAAAATCTAATAAAATATATATATTAATATTATATAAATTATAAAAATAAATAATAAAAAATAAAATAAAATAAAATAAAAATAATGTAATATAGACTAATATAATATAATAAATACTAAACTCTATAAATAATATTAAATAAAAATCCTAAATAAATAAATAATAAAAATAATATTAATAAAGAAAAAAAAATAATAAAACAAATAATATATAAGTTAAATAATTATAATAATAAATTAATTATATATAATTTAATATAAAATTAAAATAAATTAAATATTAAATAAATAATATAATTATACATTTTAATATAATAATATAATTATAAATACAAATTACTATAATATTAATATATAAAATACATAATAATATAAATAAAAATAATAATTATTAAATTAAAAATAATAAAAAAATACAATATATATATCTAATATATTTTCTTATAAAAATTATATAAATGAAAAAAAAATAATATATATAAAAAATTTAACATAATAAATATAATAAAATCAAATTATAATAAATACAATATTTATAATATAATATCTAATTATAATTATAAATAATAATAATTTTAAAAATTAAATTAATTAAAAAAAAAAAATAAAATAAAATATTAAAAAAATAATAATATATATAAAAATTACTTATAAAATAATAATATTAATTTTATTATAATAAAAAAAAAAAAAAAAATAAAGATATAAAATCTTAAACAAAAATAAAAATTATATATAATTAAATAAAATAAAAAAATTAAATAAATAAAAAAATAATATATAAAAAAATAATAATATTAAATTAAATAATAGAAAAACAAAAATAAATAATAATAAATAAAATATATATTTCAATCAGAAAAAATAATATAAATAATTTAATAAATAAAATCATAAATTTTAATTCCATTAAAAATAAAATAAAAAATTATAAAATAAAAATATAAATAAAATAAATAATTTCATAAATTATATAAAAATTATATTAAAAATTTAAATTAATAAAAAAAAAATATAATATAATTAAAATATTAAAAATTATAATAAAATAAAAAATAATAATAAATTAAAATATAAAATTAATAATATATAATTATTAAAATAAAAACTATAAATAATTTACATAAATAAATTTAAATAATAAAAATAAATATTATAAAATATAATAATTAAAATATAAAAAAAAATAATTATAATAATTATTATTATATATATATAATAAATAAAATATAATAAATTAATATTTAAATAAATTCTAATAATAATATATAATAAATATAAATAAAATATTTATTTAAATTAAAATAAATTTAATATAAAAAATTAATAAAAAAATTAAAAAAACAATAAATAATTAATAAAATAAAAATAAATAAATAAATTTAATAGTAAAACAATATATTATTATTTATAATATATAAATAAAAAATTATTAATATAAAATAAAAATACAAATTTAAATTAAATATAAATATATAAAATAAAATAAAAATATAAAAATAATAATTATAAAAATTCATTAAAAATAAATAAAAATAATTTAATATAATTATATATTAAATATATATAATAAAAATATAAATTAATTTATAAAATATTATAAATATATATAAAAATTAATTATATAAATAATAAAAATTAATTATAATAAAAAAAAATATAAAAAAAATATTATTAATAAAATAATAAAATAAAATAAATAAATAAATAATATCTAATAATAATATAACAAAATATATATAAATAAATATAAAAATAATAACATAAATAAAATAATATTTTAATAATTTAATAAAATAATAAAATAAAAAATAAATAAAAAAAATCTATTATTTTTATATATTTAAAAAAAAAAATATATATATAAAAAAATTCTCAAAAAAAAAATATTCACAAAAATACAACAATTTATCAAAAAAAAAAAAATAAATAATAATTAATAATAATAAAGAAATATACAAAATAAAATTAATTGAAAAATAATATAAAACACATACAAAAATAAATTATAAAATATAATAAAAAATATATTAATTAAAAATATAAAAAATAAAAAATTATCTAATTATAAAAATATAAATAAAAAATAAAAAAAATATAAAATAAAATAAATATAAAAAATAAATAAAATAGAATATAAAAAATATAAATAATATAAATTTATATAAATATATAAAGATTAAGTATAATAAATTACAAAATATATTATAATAAATAATAATTTTATATAAAATATAAAATAAATTTAAATAATAAAATAATAACAAATGATAAAAATATAAATTATTATAATTAATAAAATAATTAAATATTTAATTTAATGATTAAATAAATATTAAATAAAATATAAAAAAATAATATATAAAATAATTTATAAATAAGTATAAATAAAAATATAATATTAACATATATAAAAAAAATAAAAATAAAATATTTATATTAGTATAAATAATATGAATTTAATTATATTAAAAATAAAAATATTAAAATATAATATATATTAAATTAATAAAATTAAATTATAAATAATTAATTATAATAATAAATATAAATATTAAAATAATATAAATTATATATTAAAAAATATAATAAATACATAAAATATTTATAATAAAAAATAATAATATATATAAATAAATAAATTTAATATTAATAATAATAAATAATATATAAAAAAATTTAATAATTATTATATAAATATAAAATATATATAAATAAATAATAATATTTCAATTAATAGTTATAATTAAAATAAAATATAATTTTAAAGTATATAAATATTATTTAATAAAATAATAAATTTATAATAAATTTTTATATATATATATATATAATAAAATAATTAATAATGTAAATAAATATTTTATTAATAATATATAAATAATTAACAATATAATATATATAAAAAAAATATATTCAATAATTTAATTAAATATAAAAATAAGTATAATATATAATATAATAAATATTATATAAGATAATAAATATATAAATATATATTATATAAATATAAATATATAATATAATATATTTTATTAAAATAATATTAAATAGATAATGATAAATTATTATATTCAAAGTAATATATAATTAATATTATATAAAAATATAAATAAAATATTATTATAAAATAATAATAATATTAATAATATTAAATATAAAATAATAATTAATTAAAAATATAAATTAAATATTAAATAAATTATTTTATAAATAAAAATAATAATAAAATACAAATTTAAAATACTATAAAATATATATATAATAAAAAAATAAATATAAATATTTATTTATCTATATTAATTATAATTAAAATATAAAAATAATAAATATAATATATTAAAATATAAATATAAATAAATATTAAAATAATAATATAATATATAGTTATATTAAAGATATTATAATAATAATATTAATATATATTAAAAAAATCAATCTAAAAATATAATAAAAAATTTAAATATTTATAAATATAAATATAAATATAATATTATATAAAATATTTAATATGGGGAATAATTTAAAAAAAAAATAAAATAATAATTTTTTTGGGGGGAGGGTCTGTCTTTATCTATCTCTCTGTTTTTGATTGGGTTTTGTTATTGTTTTTTTTTTATTTTTATTAATTAGATAGTAAATTGATTAAAATTAATATAAAATATTATTAAAATAATAAAAATAAAAATATAAATAAATATAATATTTATTATTATATTAAAATATTAAAAAAAATAAATAATATTATAAATTAAATAATATATTATATATATATATAATATATATTTAAATAAAAATTAATATATATAAATTTTAAATATATAATATATATAATTATAATAATAAAATTATATTTTTATAATAAAATATAGATATTTAATAAAAAATATAAAAAATATATAAATTTAACTATAACAATTACCAGACACCATCATCACTATAATTAAACATATATAAAATATATTAAATATAAAATTAATTAAAAATAATAAATAATAAAAAAATTATACTATATTAAAATAAAAAATCAAAATAAACTCAAAAAAAATAAAAACATACAAAAACGTAAACAAACCTACACTCACAAAAAACTACAAATCCACTAAAACCCAAACACCAAAAACACACACCCAATAACTAATATAACACGCAACAACATCAACCCAAATACACATATAAAAAAATAATAATAATAATCTTATTAACTATAATAAATAAAATATATAAAATATAAATAAATTTATTAAAATAATAAGTATAATAATAAATAATATATAAATTTATTAATATATATAATAAAATATAATTAAAAATAAATTAATTTTAATTATAAATTATAATAAATAAATAATATATATAAGATATAATAAAAATAATTATAATAATTTAATAATATATATAGAAATAAATAAATATAAATATATTAATTAAATTATAATAATAATAAAAATAAAATAAAAATAAATAATTTATAATTATTAAAATAATTAATAAAAAATAAATTAAAAATATATAATTTTAAAATAAATAAATATTATTTATAATAAATATTAATATATAAATAATAATATAAATAAAAGTTATTAATATTATACAATTAAAAAATATTATAAATTATAATTATATAATATTAAAATTATATAAAAATTAAATAATATCATAAAAAAAAAGATATATTATAATAAATTAAATTAATTTTAAATATAATAATATATATTAAATAATATAAAATATTAATTTAATATAGTAATATATAATAATAAATAATAGAATTAATTTAAATAATTTATGTTAAATTTACTAATATATAAAAATAAATTAAATAATTAAATTAATATAATAAAATATAAAATATTATAATTAATATATATAAATAATAAATATTTATAATATTAATTATATATATAAAAAAATATTATAATAAAAAATAATAATATAAAAAATAAATAATAAAAGTTAATAATTAAATTAAATATAATATATAATCTATATATATATAAAAAAATAAAATAAATAATAAAAAATTATATATAATAAATAATATATATATATATTATAATAAATTAATATATATAAATAATAAATAATAATATTTATTTAAAAATTAATATAAATTAATAATAATATTATAAATAAAAATATTAAATTTTATTTTAAAATTTATATTTATAAAATTAATTAAAATATATTTAAAATTATAAAAATAAAAAATAAATATAAATAATATAAATAAAAATTATTTAATAAAATATTCATATAAAAAAATTAAAAATAAATGAATATTAATATAAAATAATATAAAAATATAAAATATTAATTTATATATAATTTATAAAAAAAAATAAAAATAATAAAATATTTATATAAAAAAATATAGATGTATATTAAAATAATAAAAAATAAAAAATAATATATTAATAATATAATATATATTATAATTATATATTAATATAAAATAAATATAAAATTAAATATATAATAATTAATAAATATAAATAAAATAAATATAAAATAATTATATTATATTAAAAGTATAATTATATATAAATATTATTAAATATTTATAAAATAAAATATATATAAATTAATAAAATAAATATATTAATATAAAAATAAAAAATATAAATATTAATAAAATTATAAAATAAATAAATATATAAATTTAATTATAAAATATTATAATAAAATAAAATATATAAAATTAAAAATAAATAATTTAAAAAAAAAAATAAAATATAATAATTTAATTAAAAATTTATATAAATATTATTATAAAAAATAAAAATTATATAATAATAATTTATATTATTAATAAAAAAGTAATATTATATTTAATTTAAAATATATTATAATTAAATAAAAATATATTAAATAAATATAATTATTATAATATAAATAAATATAATAAAATAATTATAATAAATATAATAAATATTAATTTATAATAATAAATAATTTATAATATAAATTATATAATTAAAATATATATAATAAAAAAAATATAATTATATATTAAAATAAAAAATAAAATAAAAATAAAATTAATTATATTAAAAATAAATAAATAAATTATATATTAATATAATAAATAAATTAATAATATATATAAAAAAATAAAATATAATGTATTATAATTATTTATATAGAATATATAAAATAAAAATTCAATAAAATAAATTAATTAATATATATTATTAAAAAAATTAAAAAATAATTAAAATAATTGATAAAATATTAATTATAAATATAATATATTATAAATAATAAAATAAATATATTTAAATAATAATATTATTTATTATAATATAATTAAATATAAAATATATTAATTTTATTATATATATAATAATTTAAAATTATAATTTTAATATAAAAAAATATATATAAAAAATAAATAATATATAGATAAATATATAATATAAAAAAAATTAATTATATTATAAATAATATTAATAATATAATTATATAATTAATTACATATATAATTTATAAAAAAATATAATTAAAAATATTAAAATGATATAAAATAAATTATATAATAATTAAATATTAATATAATATTTTATATAATATATTCTAAAATAAATAATAAAAAATAATTAAAAATATATAATATTTAAATAATAAAATTAATATAATAAAAAAATATATAAAATAATAGTATTAATATATAAATTTAAAATTAAATATCCATAATATAAAAATATAAAATAATAGAAAATATTAATAAAGTAAATATTATTAATTATATATATAATTAATAATAATAATAAAATATATATTTAAATATAAAATAATATTAATTTAATAATTTTTAATAAAAATATTATAATATATAATAAAATATATAAATATAAATTAAATATAATAATATTATAAATAAAATAATAAATAATATATAAATTAAATTAAATAAATAATAAATATTATATAAATTATAATATTAATTATATAATAATAAATATATATAATAACATAAATAAATATTAACAATTAATTTATATATAAATATATATAAAATAATAATTATAATTAAAATAATATAAATATTATTATTAATTATATTTAATTAAATATTTTAATATCTAATAAAATATATTTAATAATAATATAATATTAATTTTAATAATAATTATAAATTAATAATATTAAATAAAATGTTAAATTAATAAAATATAATTATAATTAAGTAAATTTATTAAAATATAAATAAAAATATAAATTATTATAAATATATTATAAAAATTTAATAAATATATAAACAATAATAATTAAAATAAATAATAATATAATAATTTATAAATATAAATAATATAATATATATAATAATAAATAATTATAAATTAATAATATTTAATTAGTATATAATTAAAATAAATTTTAATAAAAATTAAAAAATTATATAAATAATATAAAATAATAATAATTAAAAAATATATATAAATAAATAATAAATTTTTTTAAATAAAAAAAAATAAACAAAATTATATAATAAATAAATAATATATAAATAAATATATAAATTAAATAATTTAATTATAATATATATTATAAAATAAATATTATAAAAATTAAATAATATATTATATATTAATAATATATAATTAATTAAAAGATAATAAAAATAATATTTTATAATAAATTAATAAATATAAATTTATTTATATTATTAAATATATTATATTTATGTATATATAAATTAAAAAAAAAATAAATATATTATATAATAAATAGAAAATAAATAATATAATAAATAATTATAATATAATATAATAAAAATTATAATAAATTTATATAAAAAAATAAATTAATATAAATAAATACAATAATTAAAATAAAATTATATTATAATATAATATAAAAATATAATAAAATAAATTATAAAATTTATATATTAATAATATTAATAATAGTATAAAAAATAAATAAATAATTATATTATTTATTATATATATTAAATTATATATAAAATATTTATTAATATATAAAATATTAAATAAATAAATATAATTATAATAAAAATAATAAAATAAATATATTTAATTATATGATTAAATAATTATTATATTTTAAAATAAAAAAATTAAATAAAAAATATATAAATAATTAATATTTTATTATTTATAATAAATATTAAATAATATATTATTAAAAATAATAATTATAATATATTAATAAATAATATATAATAGTTTAATTTATTAGATAATATAAATTATAATAAAAATATATAATTATATAATTTAATAAATAATAAATAATTTAATAATAAAATAAAAATGTATATATAAAATAATATTTATCTTTTAATATATATTTAATTAATAATTTAAATAAATATAAAAAAAAATAATTAGAATTGATAAGTGTTATAAAATAAATAAAATTTAAAGTATATAAATAATAATAATTATTTAATAATATAAAATATTTATAATTATAAATTATTATATAAAAAATAATATATTAATTTTATATTAAATAAATATATAAATAAATAATATAATTATAATATAAATAATATATTATTTAATAAAATTATTAAAATATTAAAAAATAATAATTAATTATATATATAAATAATTATAAAATAAAATATATAATTATAAATAAAAAAATAAATAAAATAAATAATTATTAAATATATATAATAATTATTTAATTAATAATATAAAATTAAAAAATTATATAATTATAAAATAATTATAATAATATATTTAAATATATAAAAAATAAAAATATTAATATAATAAATAAATAATAATAAATAAAAATATATTATAAATTAAATAAAAAAATATAAAATAATAAATAAATTTTATATATAAATAAATAAATATAAATATTAATTTAAAATATAATTAATTTAATATATATATATAAATAATATAAAATAATTAAAATAATATATAATTAATAATTAAAAATATATAAATGAATTATAATAAATATAATAAGTATATAAATAATAATTAAAAAATATATAATATATATATAATAATATAAGTATTAATAAATATATAATTATTTAATATAAATATATAATATTATAAATTAATAAATAAAAGATTAATATTATTTATAACTATAAAATTAAATTAATAATAAATATTAATATTAATTATATAATAAATAAAAATAATTTTAAAAATATATATATAATATATAAATTTTAAATTTAAAAATAAATTAAATATAATATAAAAGAAATAATATATTTATTTATTAAATAATATATATATAAAAAAAATCCTAAAATATTAATTATAATATTTTTAAAAATAGAATAATAATTAATATTATAGATAATATAATAATTAAAAAATAATATAATTAAATTATATAAAAATTCTTATAAAATATAATAAAAAATAATAAATAAGTAAAAATAAATAAATAATTATAAAATATAAATTATAATATGAAAATAAAAATATATTAAATAATAAATTATAAAATATTAAGAATTATATAAAAAATTATAAATTTATAATTAAACTTATAAATAAAAATAAAAATATTATAAATAAATAAATAAATATAAAAAATATATAATAATAAAATTAATAATATATATAAAAATATTTAAAATAAATATTATAATATATTAAAAATAATTAAAAAATAATATATATATTATAATTTATTATTATTAAAATAATTTATATTATTTATTATAATTATTAATAATTATTATTAAAATAATTTTATAAATTATATAAAATATAATATATAAATATATTAAATGATATTATAAAATAAAATATAATTAATAATAAAATTATATTTATATAATAATAATATATTAATATATAATAAATTTTTAAATAAAATAATTTATAATAAATAAAATAATAAATAAATTAAATATTAATCAATAATAATTAAATATAAATATAAATAATAATATAATATAAATATAAATTAAAATTAATATATAAATTAAAAATTAAATATATAATATATATATAAATATAATAATATTATAAAATAAAAAAAATATAAAATATAAAAATTAATTAAATATATATAAATTATTTATATATTAAATATAAATAATATAATAATAAATTTAAAATATTATATAATTATTATATATATATATATTAATATAATTAAATATTTAGATATAATATATTTAAATATATTTATATATTTTATATATAAAATTTTAAATAATATAATATAAATATATAAAATATATATATAAATATAAATATAATAATAAATAGGATTAATATAATTATAATAATATAAATATAATATTATAAAAAAAGATATAATAAAATATATATATTATAATAATATATAATATATATATAAAATAATATTAATAATTAATTAAAAATATTAAATATAATAATAATATATATATAAATTATATTTAATATATAAATTAAATTTATAATATTTAATTAAATATAATATTATATATAAAATTATTATATAAATATTTTAATTATTAATTAAAAAAATATATATAAAATATAAAATTAAAATTATAATATAATTAATTTAAAATATATATAATTAATATATTTAATATATTATAATAATTATATTATATAATAAATAATATTTTAATAATAATAATAAATATTAATAATATATAATAATTAATATATAATAATAAATTATAATAATAAAAAAAATATAAATAAAAATATATAATATTAAATATTTTTATAAATATATTATAAATTAAAAAATAAATTATATAATTATATAATTATAATAAATATAATAAATAAATATTAATAATAATTTATATTAAAAAATATGATAAAATATAATTATTTAATAATATATATAATAAAATAAATTAAAATATTAAAAAAATAAATAATATAATTATAAATATTAAATTAATATAAAAAATATATATATATAAAAATAAAATTATATAATATATATATAAATTTATATAAAAAATATAATATAATAATTAATAAATATTATAAAAAATAAATAATAAATATAATATAAAAATAAATTAAATATTAAATATTTAATTTAGTAATTAATATATTAAAATAAATAATTTATATAAATATATATATAATAATATATTTATAATATTAATAAATATTTAATATGAATATTTAAATAAAAATATAATATAAATTATAATAAATTATTAAATAATTTTATATATAAATATAATATAGAATATTTATATTAAATATTATTAATAATAAATAAATATAAATAAATAATTAAAATAATTAAATAATAAATAAAATAAATTTATAATTAATATATTAAAATAATAATATTATTAAAAAAATTTATATTATATATTATATATAATATAATAAATTACTAAAATATATATAAATAATATTTATAAAATTATATAGTAATAATATATATATATAAATATATTAAATATAAAAATTAAATAATAAATAATATAAATAATTTAAATTAAATAATATATAAAATAAAAAAAATAATAATATAATAATAATATAATAAATAATAAAATTAAATTAATATATATTTATAAGAAAAAAGTTAATAATAAATTTAAAATAAAAAATTAATATAATATAATATTATATATATAATAAATATATAATATTTATTATATAAATTATAAATAATTATTATATAATAAGTAATAAAATATAATATAAATATATATATAAATAAAATAATAATAATTTCATATATAAATAGGTTATATATATTATAGATATATAATATCAAAAAATATAATATAATTATCTTATAATATATTATAAAATAAAAATTATTTAAAAATAATATTAAAATTTAAATATATAATTATATATAATTATTTATTTAATATAATATATAAAATATAATATAATTAATATATATAATTAAAAAAATATAATAAAATTAATAATATATTAAATATTAAATAAAATAAATAATATATATTAATAAAAATATAAATAATATTAATAATAAAATAAATTTTTTATTAAAAAATAAAAATTATTAAACATTATAGAATAATTATAATTTATATAATAAAAATAATAATAAAAAAAATAATTAAATATAAATTTATTAATAATAAAATATAAATAAATATAAATTATAAATAATATATTTATATTAATATAATAATATATAATTAAAAAAAAAAAATTATAATTATAATAAATAAATAAATATTAAATAAAATATTATAAATAGAAATAAAAATAAAATATAAATATATTATAAAAGATAATTAAATTAACAAATATATAAATAAATTTATTAAAAATAAATAGTAAATATATATATATAATTAATAAAATTAATAATTATTTATAATATAAATTAAAAAAATATATAATTATAATATATTTTAATATTAATAAAATAATTTAATTAAAATAAATTTTAAAAAATTAAATATTATATTAATTAATAATATAAATAATTATATATATTATTAATAATAATTAATATATAATATATAAATAAAAATATTTATTTTATAAATAAATTAAAAATATATAATAATTATATAATAAAATTAAATAATAAAATTAATATTAATTATATATAATTTATTAAATATATTAAATAAATAAATAAATAAAAAATTAATAATTAATAAAAAAATAATAAATATATATATATATTAAAATTTAATTTATTATTATAAAATAATATATAATAAATTATAAATATTATTATATATATAAAATAAAATAATAAAAATATAATTAATATATTAAAATTTAATTATATAATAATATAATTAATTTAAATTAAATAAAATAATTATATATAATAATATTAAAAATATTTAAATATAAATTAATAATAAAATTATTTAATAATTAAAAAAAAGAATTTATAAATAATTAAATAAAATATAAATTAATAAATGATAATTAAAAATAAATAGTAATAATTATAATATAAAATAAAAATATAAAAATTTATTATTTTAATAATTATAAAGATAATAAAATATATATATATAATAAAATAAAATAATATTATAATAAATTAAAAAAATATAAATATTAATTATTTAATAAAATATAATAATAATAAATAAATTTATTAAATTATAAATAATTAATATAATTATATATAATTATATATATTATAATTTATAATAATAAATAACATTAAATAATTATAAAATATAAAATAATTAAAAAATATATTATATATAATATATAAATTATAATAATATAAAATTATAAATATAAATATAAAAATATTACAATATAAATATATTTATATAATAAATATTAATTTTACATATAATATTTATATTAATTATATATATTATAAAAAAAAAATAAATAAAAAAATAAAACTAAAATAAAATTTATTAAAATATTATATAATTAATATATATTATAATATATAAATTAAATAAAAATATTAATTATTAATAAATATATAAAATAATTAAATAAAATTAATATCTTAATATATAATAAATAAATAAAATAATATTATTAATATAATAATTAAAAAAATTATAAAATTATATATTAATGAAAATTAAAAAATAAATATATAATAAAATTATATAATTATATTATTAAAATAAATTATTTATAATAATATATAAAATTATAAAATTATAAAATATAATAATATAAAAATATTAAATATATATAAAGAAATTATATTATATTAATATTATATAAAAATAATAATAATAATTATATATATATAAATAAATTAATAATAATATATAATAATATATATAATATATAAAAAAAAAATAAATAAATATAAATTATAATAATAAAATATAAATATATTTTAAATTATAAATAATAAGTAAATAATATTATTAATTTTAAATATAATAATAATAAATATAATATAATAATTATTATATATATATATAATAATTAAAAATAATATAATAATTAATATAAATAATTTATAATTATAAATAATAAATTAATAATATTATAAATTAATAATAAATATTATAAAATAAATAATATATAATATTATTAATAATAAATATTAAATATATAATTAAATAATATATATTAATTATATTTATAATTATATTAATATTAAAATATATTATATAATAAATATTAATATATAATTTAATATATAATTATAATTAAAATATAATAAATTTAATTAAAATTATTATATAAAAAATATATATAATTATAAATATATAAGTAAATAAAATAAAAAAAAAAATAATATAGATATATATATTACTATATATATATTATATAAAAAAAAAAAAAAAAATATAATATATATTAAAATAAAATTTAAACATATAAATATAATATATAAATTATATTAAAATATATAAAAAAATAATAAAATTATAATAATTATATTAGTAATAAAAAATTATAATATATATATAAATTATATTTTTATTTAATAAATTTGAATAATTATAAAATAAAGAAATAATTATAAATAATATAATAATAATATATAAATTTAAATAAATATAATATAATTATTTTAATAATTTATATTATAAATTAATTTATATAAAATATATAAATTAATTAATTATATAAATATTTATATAAAAATATTATTTTAATATTAATTTATAAATAATATTTAAAAGTAATATATTAAAAAAATTAATATTTAATAAAATATAATAATATAAATATAATAAATAAATATATATAAAATAATTAAATATAAAATATAATATAAATAATATATATAAATAATAATAGTTTAAAATATAATATATAAATTTATATAAATTAAAATAAATAATATAATATAAATTAAAATATATTTAATATATATAAAAAATTTATATTATAAATATAATTTAAAAATAATAAAAAATAAATATATAATAATTAAAAATAAATATAATAATATAATAAAAAATATTAATAATTAATTTATTTAATTAAATATATAATAATTATAAATTAAAATAATTCAAATATATAAAAAAAATATTAAATATAATTTATTATTAATTTAATATCGTATATTAATTAAATAAATAAGTATATAATTAATTATAAATAATATATATATAAATATTAAATAATAATTTTAATAATAATTAAAAAAATAATAAAAATAAATTTAAAATATTATAAATATAAATTTAATTATATTAAAATATAATAATATTATAATATTTTAATTTATAGAATATATAATAATATAATATAATATAATAAATTTTAATAATTTTAATATATATATCATATAATATTAATCATTAAATAATAAAGTATATAATATAATAATAATAATTATATTTAAAAAATATATAATATTATATTAAATTAAATAAAAATATTAAAATATTTATAAATAAATAATAAAAATAATATTAAATATATATTAAAAATTAATTAAAAATAATAAATAAATAGATAATAAATAATTTATAAATATATATATATAATTTAATATATCAATTATAAATATAAATTTATAATAAAATATAAATTAATATTAAATAGATATAATAATAATTTAATAAATTAATATTATTTATATTTTAATATATATATTATAATTAATTTATTTATAATAAATTATTATAAATTATAATAATAAATAAAATAAAATTTATTTATAAATATATAAAATAAAATAATAAATAAAAATATAAATATTTAATATTATATAATAAATTATAAATATAAATAAATATTATATAAATATAATAAAATATTATATATATTTAATATATATTATAATAAAAATAAATAATATATAAATATAATATAAAATATAAATTAAATATATAGTAAAAAAAAATAAATAAATATTAATTATAATTAATTAAAATAAATTAAATAATATATAGTATAATAAAATAATATAAGAATATAATAAAATAATATTTAATTAATAATAATAAATAAAATAAAATATAATAATAAAAAAATTAAAATTATGAAAATAAATTTAATAAAATAATTTAATATAATAAATAAATAATTATTTTAAAAATATTTAATTATAAAATTAAATATAAAAATAAATAAATATTAATTAAAAATAAAATTCATAATTATTAATAAATAAGATAATGTATAAATATAATATAAATAAATTAAATAAATAAATAAGTAATAATTAATAAATATTAATTATTAAAATAATTAATTATTAATTATATATATAATAAATTTAATAAAAATATTATTATAATATTATTTATTAAAAATTTAATATAATATTATTATTAATAAAATATATTATAAATTTAATAAAAAATATATAAAATTAATAATAATTTATGAATAATAATTATATAAATATTATATAATAATTATATATAAATAAAATATTATATATATAAAATAAATAATATAAAATAAAATTAATTTAATAATAATATATATTAAAAATTAAAATTAAATTAATAAAATAATTTTTATATTATAATTATAATATTATTATTCTTATAAATATTATATATATAAATTATATAAAAATTAAGATAAAATTATAATAATTATAATAATTAATTAATAATATAATTTATAATATATAATATATAAATTTATTAATTATAATATATAAAAATAATATTATTTAATAATATATAAAAATATAATATATAAATAATTATAATAATATAAAGATAATTATTATATATAAATGAATAATAATATTAAAAATATTAAATATATTATTAAATATAATAAA
Source organism: Tanacetum coccineum (assembly GCA_026074375.1). Classification (NCBI taxonomy): domain Eukaryota; kingdom Viridiplantae; phylum Streptophyta; class Magnoliopsida; order Asterales; family Asteraceae; genus Tanacetum; species Tanacetum coccineum. The sequence continues at coordinate 65,532 of BQNB010004210.1, forward strand.
ATTAAATAATATAATTATAATAATTATATAATTATAAATAAAAGAGAAATATAATTATTATAATTATATTAATAATAAAATAATTAATGTTAAATATTATATTATATAATAATAAATATAATAATAAAATATTAATTAATAAAAAAAAATATAATATATAAATAATATATTATAAAGAATAAATATAAAAAAGTAATATATAATTTAATTAAAATTAATAAATATATATAAAAAAAATATAAAAATATAATATTAAATAAAATTATAATAATTTATAAAAAATAATATTTAATACAATTATATTATAAATTAAAAATATATAATATAAATAAAAAAAATAATAAATAAAATATATAATTATAAATTAAATATTAATAATTAAAAATAATATAATGTAAAAATATAAATAATAATGATAATAGATTAAAAATTTATAAATATTATAAATAAAAAATTAAATATAAAATAAATTATAAGAAATAAAATTATATATTAGTAATTAAATATAAATAAAATAAATTAAAAATATGTATATAAATTTATAAATATAAATATAATATTATATTAAAATTAATATAAAAAAAAATAATTTAAATATTAATATAATATAAAAATAAAAAATAATAATAATATTTATAAATATTTATAAAAAATATATATTATATATATATAATATATATAAAAAAATATTATTAATAATAATTATATATATAATATATTAAAAAATTTATATAATATTTATATTATAATAATATATATAATCTAATATTAATAAATAAAAAATTATAATATATAATATTTAAAAAATATTATTATAATAGTAAAATATAAAAATAAGTAATTTAATATATATATTATAAAATATATAATATATTAATATATTATTATAAAATTTATATATATTTATATAAATATAAATGAAATAATACATTAATTTTTATTATAAATTATATAGTTATATTATATTATTATATTATTAAATAATATGTAATTATTATAATAAATTAATTATATAATAAAAAAAATAAATATTTAATTATAAATTTATATATAGAGTAGGATATAAAAATAATTAAATTTTAATATATATTAAAAATATAATAAAATATATATAAATATAATAATAAAATTAATTATATTATAATAAAATAGTATAATAAATTAATATTATAATTTAAATAAAAATATAATTTTTAATATATAAATTTAATATATAATATAATAATTATAATAATATATAATAAAAAAATTAAATATTTAATTATTAAATAAATAAAAAAATTAATAAATTATAAATTAATTAAATATTTAATAATTAATATAAAAAAAATTAATTATATAAATAAATATAATTATATTAATAAATAATAATTGAATTTTTATTAAAAATAAATTAAATAATAAATTTTTATATATAAAATATAATAATATATATATAAAAAATATATTATATTAGTAATAATATAAAAATTTAAATTTATATATAAATTATATTATAATAAATAATATATTATTAAATATTTTATAAAAATTAATAAATAATAATAAATTATATTAATTAATATAAATATAAATAAAATAATATATTAATATAATTTTATAATATTAAAATATATAATTTAATTATTAATATTATATATAATAAATAAAAAATAATATAAAAAAAATTTTATATATTAATTTTATATTATAAAATAAATAAATAATAATAATAAATAATAATAATAAATATATAAAAATAAAATTATTAATATAATATATATTTAAATTATAATAAATTATAATAAAATAAATATTAATAATAAATTAATATATATATTAAAATTATAAATTATAAAAAAAATAATATATAATAATTTTATTATTAATTTATAATATTAAAAAATAATATAATAATAAATATTTTATATTATAATATTAAATAAATAATAATTATTATTATAATAATAATTAAGAATTAAGATTAATACATTTATATATATAAAATTATATATATAATATAAATAAATATATATATTTTTTATTTAATTTTAATATTAGTTTATATATAGATTAATTAATAAAAAATAAATGATAAAAATATTTATATTTAATTTTAAAATATAAAATAATTAATATTAAATATTAAAATATATTATAATTATATAATATATAAATTATTAAAATATATAATAAAATATAATAAAATTTAATATTATAATACTATTTAATATAAATAATTATAATTATTAAAATTAAAATAATAAATATTTATATATAAATAATAATTATATTATAAAGTATATTAAAATATAATTAATATTAAATAAATAATATAATTAATTATAAGATATAAATATATAAATATTTAATATAATATATTAAAAATATATTAATTAAATATAAAATAAAATTATATAATAAAATTATATTAAAATATAATTAAATTATATAATAATATATTTAATAAATTAAAATAAATATTTTAAAATATTTTTATATAATATAATTATATTAATATATAAATAATAGTATAAATTTATATAAATATAAATAAATATAATATAAATGTATAATAATAATTAAATATTATAAAATAATATATTAAAATAAATATTAATTATAATATATAATAAAAATAGATAATTATATAAATATAAATATTAATAAAAATATAATATAATAATATATTAATTAATTATTAAAAATTAATATATAATTTATATATTATTTTAATTATATATATTAATAATAATTATAATAATAAAAAAATATAAATAATATAATAAAATTTATTATAAATAAAATAGTATAATAATAAATATTTAAATATTAAAATTAATTATATATAAATAAAATTATTAATATAAATCAATTAATATTATAATTAATATATAATATAAAATATAAATTAAAATTTTTTTATTATAAATATATTTATAAATAATATTATAATATTTAAAATAAAATATATATAATTGATAATAATAAATTAAATTATAATTAAATTAAAATTAAATAATATAAATATTAATGTTATTATAATATATATATATATAATATAAATAAAATAAATATATAAATATAATATTATATTAATAAGAATAATTAACAAAAATAATATAATAATAATAATAAAATTAAATATAAAATGTTATTTATATAATATAATAATAATAAAATAATATATATAATTAAAAATTATATAAATATAATTATAATAATTTTATTTATAAATTAAATAATAATAAAATAAAATATAATTAAATATAATAAATATAATTTTATATTAAATAATATTAATTAAAGATTTTTTATATAATAAATTTTTAAATTTATATAAATTATTATATTAATAATATTATATATATTAAATAAATACTAATTTAATATTAAAAAAGATATAATTAAATAATAATTAAGATTAAAATAATATTTAAATTAAAATTAATTTAAATAATAATATAATATATAATATTAATATAAATAATTATTATAAATATAATATATTATATATTATAATATATATAAAAAAAATAATAAAAATAAATTAATAATTAATATTATAAAATTATTAAATAATTATAATAATAAAGTTATATATAATATTATATAAATAATTTGTAATATATAAATATAATTTATAAATAAATATTAATGTATAATAATATAATATTAAATTAATTTATATAAATAAATATATAATATTATAAAATTAAATAATTTTAAATATAATATATTATAATTAATATATATAATTATTAAAATTTATTAATAATAGATTTTAATAATATATAAAATAAAATAATTAAAAAAATATCAATAGATAAATAAAAAATAAATATTAATAAAAAAATTATATTTATTATAATTAGTTATTATAAAATATTGTATATATATTTTAAAAATTTATAATAATAAATTAAAATTAATGTATAATTATTTTAAATTAATTTATACAAATTAAATTATAAATTATATTATTACAATAATAATATAATTAATATTAATTAGAATAAATAAATTAATTATATTAAATAATAAAAAAAAATAAATTTAAATAAATATAATATAAATAATAATATAATAAAAGTATAAAAAAATATATAAATATTATATAATATATTTAAATTACATAATATAATAAATAATAATTATAATAGAAATTAATATTAAAATATATAATATATATAATAAATTAATATTATTAAAATTAAAAATAAAAATATTTAATTATAATAATATATTATATATATATTTATAATTAATATAATAATTATAATATAAATATAAAATATTATATAAATATAAATATAGTAAAAATTATAAATTTATATTAATATATAATAATTAATTATATAATAATTATAATATATAATAATAATAATTTATTAATAAATATATAAAATATAATATATATATTAATAAATAATTAAATAATATTTTTAAATAAAATTATTATTTAATAAATAAATTAATTTATTAAAATAAATAATTATATTTATATATATTAATATAATATATATTATAATAATTATATAATATAGAAAATATTAATAATATAATATAATAATAAAATTAAATAATTTTTAAATTAAAAAAAAAAATAATTTAATTATATATTATAAAAATTGTAATTAAAATATTAAATTATTATTAATTATATAATTAAGTTATTAAATATTATTAATATATATATAATTATTAATATAAATATAAATTAATAATATTATAATATAAAATTAATATAAAATAAAATATAAAATATATAAAATATTAATATATAATAATTTTATTATAAATTTAAAAATTATAATAAAATAAATATATAATATTAATAAAAAATAATTATAAATTTATAAATAATATAATAAAATTATAAATATTATATATAATATAAAATATAAAAAAAAATAATTTTAAAATATATATAATAATAAAATATAGTTTTATTAAAATATTATAATATTTATTTTAAATAAATTAAATTTAATTAATAAAATTTAAATTAAAAATAATAAATAATTAATTTATATTAAATAAAAATATATAAAAATTAGGAATAAATATATAATAAAAATATATTAAATAATATTATTAATATATATAAATGAAAGTAAAATAATAATTATATAATTAATAATAAAATATAAGAATTATAATATATAATAATACAAAGTAATAAAAATAATAAAACTTAAAAAAAATTATAATAATTAATTTATTTATAATTATAAATATTAAATATATATATAATAATTAATATATAAATAATAATATAATATAAATAATAATAATAATATTAATTATTAAAATATATAAAATATAATAAAAAAATATAAATAAGAAATATAAAAAATTATAAATTTTAAAAAAAATTTAATTAATAAAAATAATAATTATAATATTTTTAAAATAAATTAATATATATAAGTAAGTTAATATAAAAAATATAAATATATATTAATTAAATATATAATTTTTTATATATAAAAAAAATTAATAAATTATAATAATAATTAATATAATAAAGATAAAATAAATATAATAATATATTATATAAATTTAATAAATTATAATAATTGATATAATAATATAATAAATATTATATAAATATATAAAATAAATTTAAAATTAAAATATATTATAAATTATAATAATTTTATTAGAAAAAATTTAAAAAAAAATATATTATATATATATATAATAAAATTAAATTTAAAATATGATTAATAAATAATTATATAATAATAATAAATATTTTATAAATTATTATATATTAAATATTTTAAAATAAATAATAATAAATAATAATAATAATATTATTTATATTAAAAATATATAAATAAAAATATATAATTTAAATTAAAATATAAAAATTAATAATATAAATTAATTAAATTATATAGAATATAATAATAATTAAATTAATTTAAATTAATTTAAATAAATAATAATAATTTATAATATTTTATTATATATAATTATTATAAATGTAAATAAATATTATTTATTTATAATATATATATAATATAATAATTAATTATAATAAATAAAATATTGATTAAAATAAAATATATATTAAAAAATATATATATAATTATTTATTAAAATATTGATAATATAATAAAATAAATATTATATATAATATATATATAATAATATATAATAGTTATAAATAAATAAATATTTATATAAAAATAATAATAATATATATATAATAATTTTAATATTTTATATAAATAAATTTATAATTATAAATAATTTATAGTATAATAGAAATAAATTAATAAATAATAAATTTTATAATAATAATAAAATAATAAATAATAAAATATATATAATAAATTTATAATAAGTATATAAATTATATATATTTATTACAAGGGACATCATTTTCCAATCAAGAATTTTATGCGTAGCCATTTGCATCCGATCGTACCAGCCAAATGGTTTATAAGATGGGATTAATAGTAAAGTCTAACTATAGACTTATTCTGTAACCTTGAAAAGTGCTTGCCGGGATAACAACCCAGGATGTATTTCATTTTTAATCTGAGTCTGTCTTCCCAGATTTCTATAACGCGAATCCAAACCCCATGGTACTTCGTATCCAAACCCCATAGATACGGCGTATTAGCTATCTGGACGTTATCCAGTCTTTATTATCAGCACAGTCTATACGACGTATTCATTAAATGAATACAGCATATACATGTATCAATACGGCGTATCCTAGGGAATGGATACGGCGTATCCTAGGGAATGGATACGGCGTATCGACTTCCTGTACAGTTTTAGGTATTTATTTCAAGTCTAACCAAACGAATACACGAAGATATAATTTCAATGTGTTATTCATCTGATGAAATTATACAGGACCTCGTAAAAGAAAAATCGACGATGTTGGTAGAAAATCTACAAAATCTGGAGATACTGAAGTGTTGGAGTCTTGAAAACTCAAGACGTCTGTTCAACACGAAATCTTGCTCATAAACGCAAATTAGAGAATCTACCGAGCACAAACAGGGAGTTTCTCATCTAATTCTTTTTAAATTCCCATATTTAATGTTTTGCATATACAACGAGGACGTTGTATAATTCAAGTGGGGGGATGGAATTAGAATGTTTGCTTGTCGTAAATTTTCACAATAAAAGGCTTAAATTATGCTCAAATTTAAAAAACATCAAGCATACTTTTGTGAAATTACTTGTTGCATAACCCGCACATAATAACCCTTGTTAGATATTAATTATAGTGATTTAACCGTTTCTGTTTCCAAATGTTTAACCCAAAATCCACAAAAATATGAAGTATGTGCCGAATGAAGTTTGTAAGACTTTAAGAACTTCTTTGTATATCTATATCGAGACCACAATAATGAGTATTATTGATTTATTTAAGTGAACTAGTTTAAAATTGGCAAATCTAGGATTATAACCAAATCGCCTATACAAGGTTATTAACAAACTACAACCCGGTTAGTTAACCTCCCGTTAAACCCTTCCACTCTTATCTTTAAAGTGATGATCCACTAGAACAACCCGTAGAGCTAATCCTTTAGGAATTTACACCAACTATTTATTTTGTTACACCTTTACACATTAACCTACCCTGTTAGATTAAGTTTAATTTACAGTTGCTAGTTGCTTAAAGGGTAAAGTCTGTATTTCCCGAGTCTTGTGTCATTTTCTATCTTTGGTGCGGTTGGAAATTTGCACATTGCAAATAGGAATGTATACTTGTAGTCAAAACTCACGTGATTTTACTACATTCACAATTAATGGTGAATTCGAAGAACGAAGAAATTACCGAAGGAATTATCCGGAATTATTATGATCGTGAAGATGGTGAAACTACACCGAGATTTGAAGTTTAGTTAGTAAAAAAAAGAAAAATATATATGAGAAAAATTGCAAGAAAAAAATGAGAGAGAAAGAAAGTTTAAAGATAATCGTTTCACGAAAGAGCATTACCGAAGGAATTATACGAAGGATCAATTATTCGTTGATACGTCGACAAAAATCAACGATGTAGAGTATTGTACAAAGTGGAAGATATCGTCACTTACCTTGTAGAGTATGTAAAGTTTTGGGGTGATTGGGGAGTTGACCGTTATGGGAATGCCAACTTAGGTTGTTGTTTTTGATCTATGATCAAGACGTTGTAAATAGTCGTGTCTTTGTCATAATAACAGTTGGGAAAAAAGTGTCTAGCAACTTGTACTTTAGGCTTAATCTATTTGTTTCTTGATTTTTATTTAACAACAATTTACTTCCCTCTCACCTAATGATTAGCCGCTGGTTTTACGCGAATGAGGAGCCATACGAACATGCATGTTTATTTCGGCGTTCCAGCCATGTATGCATGTCTTGTACCTTGTTGGTTTATGACTTTTGGTGAAAGTTAGAAGGTTCCTACCCTATATCATTCTTCATCCTAACCGTTGGTTAAATTTGAATGGGGATGTGATCGAACACTCATGTCTATCCCGGCGTTCTGGGTGTGTATGTGTGCTTCAGCTGCCTTGTTGGAGTGGTACTTCTGGTGAAAGATTGTAGAATGATCAAACCGTACGCCTTTCCATACAAAAACCCATATTTACCTTTATAAACTTGTTACTCCTTGGCTTTAGTGGTGGAGATGTGTATCATTTCCAATCTTATGATAGAATACTCCCAAGCACACCGACGCAATTAAGCAATTAGTTACATTGTACCACATAGGATTTATTTTGAGTGATTTGAGTGTTTTCATCTTCCTATTTCGTGAGGTGTTTGGTTGTGTACTTGTAATAGATCAAATAAATGCTTTAATAGAAAATATCCTTAGGGATACATTTTTGTAAACTTCTAAAGGCTACTTGAGGACAAGAAATGAATTCCCATGTGGGGGATATTTGATGACATCAAATAACATCTATTTTATAGCATCATTTATCCCACGATATTAACCCATTTTGTATAGTTATTGCAAAGAATTGTTACTTAATCGTTTATATTTGAGAATTGTAGTAATTATGGAGTAATTGGTGAAACATAGCAAAAGGCGCGCATTCTAGAGCTTAAATGAAGATATTTTGAAGATTACTATTCTGAAGACCAATACGCCATATCCATCAAGAAGATACGGCGTATCTGTGCATGCACTCACCAAAGACCATATAAGATTAAAGATCAATATGCCGTATCCAGAGGACTCAATGCGCCGTATTCAAGATATGGAATCAATATAATATTCTAGAAGATATCAAACGTGTTCCCTACTCCAAGAAATCCTCAATACGTCGTATCCAACCTATTGGATATGCCGTATTGAACCGACTTCCAGACATTATAAATAGAAAACTCAAAAACGAGTTTTAAGTGTTATAAATCTTATTCTCGATACCTAAACCACAAAAGTCGATTTTCAGAGGAGAAAAAGAGCAGAAGATGTCGAGCAACGTATTCAATTCCATAGGAGACATCGTGTATGTCACACCCCATAAATTTCAAGTCAATAATTTTAAACTTTTATGATCATTACTTTTGACTTTTTCATGTTATGTTTGAATTTGACAGTTTATCGGGAAGTTGTCCCGCGTAAATTTGAAAAACATCATCGGACACGTCCCGGCATCGGTTATTAATAAATTTAGGCCTTATATGAGATATTTTAACTTTTCTAAGTGTTTTGTGATTTTTAATCACTTCCGATATTGATTTTAGGGTTTTGTCTTTTAAATTATGTTTTTTGCGTTTTTGACCAAACGGAACCCCGGAAACCCAAAATCTTTTTGTGTAAACTTTAGTTATCGTCCATATCATTTCATTAAGTGAAAATTTTCGTTCATATCTTTCCCCTCCATAAATTCGGACGCCCAAAACCATAACTATATCACCTTGAACTCAAAATTAAATAAAAGGCATCTATTTTTGAAACATGCACCCATGTGTACAAAAATTTGAAAACTTACCAATGCATGTTAAGGAAAATGACAACTTTGTTGTCTAGTGACTTGCATGCATGCCATTTATTACATACTTGGACCATTATTGGTGAGCCAAGACCAAGCCATGAGCTAAACTTGTAGCCAAAGTTGGCTTGAACAATTGTCCTCCCCCTCCCCCTTGTTGCTAGCCACGCACGAACCACAAGGACTATAAGGTCTTTGGTGCACCATTTTGATAAGCCTTTCACAAAGCCATGGTTTATTTATTATCTTAACCCTAGGTCCTTTTGGCACTATAAATACATCATGTTCTCACAAGTTAGGTCATTCATCACAATACTTGCCTCACAAAATTTTCTTTCTCTCCCTTTTGTTTCCTTTGAGCTGCGACAACAAACACACCCACAAACACATCCATAACTTTTGATTTTCTTCAAGATCCAAACATTCTAAGTTTATTTCCAAGGGTTTCTAAGGTAGATCCAAGTATTGGTTGGTTAATTTTCAAGGTTTTCTCAAGATTATAAAATTAGGGTTTCTAATTTTATAAGTGAGTTTTATAGATCTAGTCATCTTGGGTATAGATCTTGTGATTCTCTAATTGTTTCTTTATTATTGTAAGTATTTCTTGGTCATCTCTTGTTTCATTTCCTTTATTCTTATAAATATTGTTTAAGTTTAAGAATCCATGTGTTTGTGTTACTTTTCTAAAAAAGAAATGACAAAGTATCTTAACAACTTTTATAAAAAGGGAAGTATTATGTTTGTTGTTTTATAAGTTATGGTAAGATGAGTTGAAAAGTGTGTTGCAACAATAGAAATGAATGGATTAGGTTAGATTAAGTGTGGTTTTGCTGGTTGGTTTTGTAGTGGTCGGGATTAGGCTAGAATAAGCACTATTGTGGCGTTTGAATGGATTTTTGGGAGTATTTATGAAAAGACATGTTGCGGATCCGAATTTGTTTTGAGGTTTTGAGCAACCTAAAAATGTCTTCATTATGCGTAAAAGTAGTTTTTGAAGAGCTTGTTTCGAATAGATAGTTTTTCACATATCGCAATTTAAAATCGGACTTAAAACGGCCAAGTTATAGCCAAATGAAACTTGAAACATTTTTCGGCAAAACCCAATGAATAGTGTGCTGATGTGAATAGTAAAATGGGTATTCGGACACTTTCGGATATTTTTGGACTTTCTAAACACCAGCGAAACATATAATAACACATATATATAGATTAGCATCATTCGAAAACGTCATTAACGTATTTTAGGAAAAGCGATAAAGTTACTAAAAATAGTAAGTTTGGTAAAACATTAGCGGATCAGACTTGGAAGTTTAGCGATTATGGATAGTTAGCGCATTTTGAAAATATGGAAACTTAACAAATATAGGGGACGGTATTAACGTCTTGAAACTAAAAACTTTCCTAAAATATAAACTTTCTAAAAGTAGTAATTTTTGGATGAACGCCAACACTTAACGAAAAACTTTGTAATTTCATTTAGTCATACTTTATTAAACAAAC